>JANSVK010000021.1:0-280576 GCA_030068005.1 Cladophialophora exuberans | reverse complement strand
AAAGCCAGGCAACTGTATCGGATGAAACATGGGCCAAACGAACGACATCGCCCAAGACAAACAGTCTGCTGACACGTTTTCGCTTGGTGAACTGGTACCAACCGTGCCAACTCGGCGCTCGTCGCTCGGAATTGGGCCACGGCGGCTTGAGTTTCGTTGTTGGCATGATTCAGAGTCCGAGTCCTCGACGACATGCCGGAGAAATTCAACTCCTCAGACTGAAACTGTGGCCCACTGAAAGTTGCAATAAAGTGTGGTTGGATCGAGGTTCCATCTCATGACTTAGATCGTAGTAAATACCAAGAGCCGAAAAACTTCAACCACAAATCGTCAAGATGAGTAGAAACTGCCAGATAGGTATGGGTCCTAAGATGGGCACCAACAGGACAGCTATTCCACCAGGTGGGAGTTTTCCACAATCCGATATTGACCCGCACGTTCAATCCCATTCCCTGCCTGCAGCGAAGCCCGGTAGCAAAATTTCGCGCAAGGCCTTTCCTTTATTTGGGCTTCATGTACTAAGGTGTGGGGGTTTTTTCGTTGGAGCTTTCAGCGGATTGTGTAGGTATATGTGGTTCGGGACCGGTATTCGACGTGAGCTTGAAACCGGGCCCGTACCGATGCCCAAACGCCGAAAGCGAGTCTTTTCCTAAGCCATCAGTTGGGATAGATGGCGGGTCGGCTTGCAAAGGTGCGTCTTCATCCTTGTTAGTGCGGATGTAGAAGCCCGTCATATCCCGGGACAATTGTTGGACTGAATGGTCGCTAAGGTGCCCTCCAACCTGTCTCGTCCTCCACCCAAGCCCGCGATTTTTGCCATGAATTGTCTTCCCATCTGTCGACACCATAAATTGTACAGCGTCGCCTGTAGCATAGTTATCGATAATGCTGATACTTTCCCTCAAATGGATATCTGCCTTAGAGCAAATATCCACACACTGACGGGCGGTTTTCCACTCCTCCTGCAGCCTTACAAGATCGGCGGCGTCCTCCTCGGTCGTCATCACTGTCTTCGACTTGGCCACCAACCGGTCCATTACTTCTCGCATATGCCTTTCTAGTTTTTCCGCTGTAAGCGTAAGGCTATTCTTACAGTCTTGCAGGCCAGCGTTGACTAGCATTTCAGGGACGCCACTTGAGTCAGCGGATCCTGGAGAGGTGCTACTAGTCCTAGCTGCGACCTGGATCCGATCGATGTGGTCGGCCAACTGGGCGCAGATCTGGAGACATCTCTGCGTGCTTGCCTGTTCCTCCCTCATGAGTCGTCGTTCCACTGTATCGGAGTCGGGCACGGTCGAGGCTTGGTCAAATACGATCTCGAGCTTTTCGTTGATGTGTTCAAGACGAGCCTCCAGATCGGCAGTGGCAGTCTTAATAAGTTCTCTGTGACTTTCGAGGCCCTCGATGGTGACGGTGGATTTGCGACTAATTTAATTCGATTAAACCCGCACCTTAGTGCCGCTGTGCAGCGCACTAGATAACAGACTTACAGGTTTGCGTCGGTGAGGGCAATGATGATGGTCAACTTGTATCCGGCCACTAGTCGTCTAAAACCATCAATATCCTCACCAATGTACCTTAACTTGGCCCAGTCTCGAAAGCTCTTCCGACCGCCGGCGGATCGCGACGAGCATTTCACGATTTCTTCTTCAAACTCTTTGCAGGAATTGCCGCATCGCTTTAAAGGTAAATCTAGCGCAGATAACTCTACTTCATTGTTGGCACGAGCTTTCTCGGTGAGTGGGCCTAGAACCTGATTGAAAGCCTCAAGCTCCTCGATGAGGTCTCGCACTCGCTTGGGATGAGACTGGAAACTTCGGATCGTATTGCAAAGTGCGACGCTAGACTGGAGCGCGAAAGTAGCTATACCCAGCAACCCAGACACGATGCCTACGGGCTCTGCCATCAGATCAATCAGCTGGATGCGAGGTATGAGCAAACAGAAGAGGAAGACTGATGCCTTCGTCGAGAGGGGACGGGCTCCTTAACAGTCTTTGCAGGGGCGGTTATAAGCGCCTAATCGTAAGCACCCTACTTACCTAGCGTATGAAGATAACGAGCGCCATAACCCTCGGGATAATTTTCGGTGTCGGTATTGTGGTTAGGTCAAGCAGCCTTTTCCGGGTCCCCTTTGTTCCATTGGGCACTACTTTTGGCTCTCATGTAGAGAAGGAAAAATGACTTTGATTCTGATCCCTATTACTTGCACCTTTATCATCACAAACTAAATTACAAGGAAGTTTAGGCAGCAGCGTAAGGGCACGGGACCTGCCGGGTTCCCCGACGCTCGTCTGAAACAGATGCCTAGCCAAGAGGTAGGTGTAGCCGCTTGCTGGGGGTGCCCGATTTGGCCCTGGAGTGCTCAGGGAACCCCTCGACCCTCAAGAAGCGCTCAGTGCTGCGGCCTTCGCTCACCCTCTAGGATCAAACAGTATATGGCAATTAAGTTTCTCATTCTCGAGTAATCTAGGTAGTCAAGAATGTGTTGAAAGATCCTCCAAGATTGCTTTGGAGTAAAAGATTTGTGTAACGATTCAGACCTACCTATGTAGGCAATGCCGTATCGCTCAAATCCAACACCATGCCCGGTCGTCAAGGGTTCGAATACCAGTACGATTGAGCTTGCGCTTATTGTGTCTTTTCAAAAACAAATTTCAGATGTCCTCTGTACACGTATTCAAAAAGTTCTCAAAGCATCATCCTGTTTTGCTCACAAATCCGAAAATTCGCCACGCTTGACCAAGGAACTGTTGAACTCCTTATCATGCTCAAGGCTATATTTGTCATAACTCGTGCGGTTCGGACCATCTGGGCTCGTTTGATAAATAACGTCCCACATCAAGATCAACGCCCTGGGTATCCAGTGTGTTTACTTCTCCTCTTCATACCCCTCGACCGGTGTACATGTACAGAAAAGATTCGTATCTCCGTAAGCATCATCAACTCGAGCCACGGTAGGCCAGAATTTTTTCTCTCTCAGCCATGGCAGTGGGTAGGCAGCTTGCTCTCTCGTATAGGGGCGGTCCCATTCATTGCGCATCAGGTCATGTTGAGGGTGCGGCGCCATTTTGAGGACATTCTCCTCTCGAGGCATTTCTCCGTCTTCAACAGCCTGAATTTCCTTTCGAATCTCAATGAGAGCATCACAGAATCGATCCAGCTCTTCTTTTGATTCGGATTCCGTAGGCTCGATCATCAAAGTGTTAGCCACTGGCCAGCTCATGGTAGGGGCATGGAAGCCATAGTCCTGTAGTCGCTTGGCAATATCAATGGCCTCGACACCGGACGTCTCTTTGAAGCCTCGTGCATCAAGAATAAATTCATGGGCACATCGTCCATTTTGATTCGTGTAAAGAATCTTGTAGTACGGCTTGAGGCGCGACATGATATAGTTTGCGTTAAGTAATGCAACTTGCGTACCATGTTTCAATCCATCGTACCCCATAAGTTGAATGTATGCGTCACTGATTGGGAGAATAAGAGCACTGCCCCAAGGCGCCGAGCTGACTGGCCAGATGGCTTTAGTCTCGCGGTCAGAACCTCTATCGGCATGAGGGTCAACGTGAGTGTGTGTCGGTAGGTATGGTGCCAAGTGTTCCTTGACCGCGATGGGGCCAACACCAGGCCCACCACCGCCATGAGGGATGCAGAAGGTTTTGTGGAGGTTGAGGTGGCAAACATCTGCTCCAATATCGCCGGGGTTACAAAGACCAATTTGAGCATTGAGATTGGCGCCATCCATATATACTTGGCCGCCATGGTGGTGGACGATCTGACAAACTTCTCTGATGGCTGGCTCAAACACTCCAAATGTACTTGGATAGGTGACCATGATGGCGGCGAGCTCCTCTTTATATTTCTCGCATTTCTCTTTGAGATCTTCCACATCAAGATTGCCAGTCTTTGTATCACATTTCAGGGGAACAACTTTCATTCCGGCCATGGCCGCCGATGCCGGGTTGGTGCCGTGAGCAGAGACTGGTATCAAACAAATTTTTCGTTGACTCTGCCCATTGCTGGTGTGGTATTTTTCAATCACCCGCAAGCCCGCGAATTCTCCCTGGGCGCCAGAATTCGGCTGCAGGCTGACGGCATCCATGCCTGTGATTAAAGATAAGTTTGTAGATAGCTCGCGAGTCAGCTCCTTATAACCACCTGCATCCTTGGCAAAAGGATGTATGTTGGCCCATTTGGAATTGGAAATCGGAAGCATCTCTGATGTCCCATTGAGTTTCATGGTGCAGGATCCCAGCGGAATCATGGAATGCACCAGAGAGAGATCTTTCGATTGCAGATGGTGGATATATCGAAGCATTTCCGTTTCAGAATGATGTTGGTTGAAGACTGGGTGGGTTAAAAATGGCGTCGATCTTCGCAAGGGACTCGAATTCTCGCCTACATTGCGACTGAACGAGGATGTGTCCCAGGCAGACTGGAAGTCAGCTGGACTGATCCCCAAAACCGTCGCGAGGCGGGACATTGGTTTCCTCCCGATGGACTCGTCGATCGAGAAAGAGAATCGAGGTCTCTCACTCGTTCCTCCCGGCACGTTCTCTCGTAAGGCGACGTGCTGCTCGCCTGCACGGGTCATAAGCTTGCTATATGCCGAAGCACTCTGTGCTTCTAACGTTACAGTGTCGAAGAGTACTGCACCGTCGGCGCGCAGGCCTGGTGTGACAACTTTTAGGGTGGGGCAATACTTCTCGACTAGAGCCTGCATGAACTTTGCTTTAGCCCAGACCTCGTCAGCGATATGTTTTAAGCCCTCTGGTCCGTGATAGATAGCATAGAACGCGCTCATATTGGCGAGTAGAGCTTGAGCAGTACAGATATTGCTCGTAGCCTTTTCTCTTCTGATATGCTGCTCACGAGTCTGTAGAGCCAAGCGCAAAGCACGGTTTCCGAGACGATCTTTGGAGACGCCCACCAGCCGGCCAGGGATCTTGCGCTTGTGTTTTTCGTTGCAAGCAAAGAAAGCAGCATGCGGTCCGCCGAAACCCATTGGAACTCCAAATCTCTGAGCATTGCCAAAAGCAACATCTGCACCGAATTCACCAGGAGGCTTGAGAATTGTGAGAGCTAACAAATCTGTGGCAACACAGAAAGTGGCATCGGCGGCGTGGACAGTGTCGGAGAGATTTTGAAAGTCATGCACTCCACCAAGTGTATCGGGATATTGTGCGAGAACGCCAACCAGATCTTCTCCTTGCTCCTTGATAAGCTGACATTCATGCTCTAGAACATCTCCTGTCACGATCTTGATCCCAAAGCCTGCCGCTCGAGACCGCAGGACAGCAATCGTCTGAGGGTGGCAGAGATCGGATACGACAAAGGTCTTGCCGGGTTTTCTGAGGCGAGCCGTGGAGAGAGCATTCATGGCCAAAGTCATTGCTTCCGCGGCTGCGGTGCCTTCGTCCAAGATGGAGGCATTTGCTATTGAGAGACCCGTGAGATCCGTCACCAGGGTTTGAAAATTGAGGAGCGATTCCAGGCGACCCTGGCTGATCTCGGCCTGATACGGAGTGTAGCTGGTGTACCAAGCCGGGCTTTCCAAGACGTTCCTCTTGATAACAGTGGGAGTGATTGTATTGTAGTAGCCACCACCTATGAAGTTGCGCCACGATTTATTCTTCCCGGCCATCGATTGTAGGTGGCTTGCCACTTTGGCTTCGGACATTCCATCTGAGTTCCATTGCTCCTGGGTTTTTACAAAGGCGGGGTTCTTGAGGTGAATATCCGGCGGTATGGACTGACTTATGAAGTCGTCAAGATTTTCCACTGGAGGGTCCAGCGCCTTAAGCATTTGAGCCTCATCTTCAGGTGCAGGGCCGATGTGGCGCTGGCTGAAGTATTCTCGACGCGGGAAAGGATTCAGCCGATCTTCCCGGAGGGATTGTCCGCTGGGAGGCTGCTGGGACTCATTTTGTACCGAGGTGGCAGAAAAACACCTGGTGCATACGCGGTTGAGGTTGTAGCGCGGAAAGGGTTGTTGCCTTAGAAGCCGATGGGCGGCGCGGCGACACGCGACCAGTGAAGCGGCCATGGTGTTGAGCCTAGGGAAGGATAAGAAACTACAGCCGCATTGATGAAATATGAAGAGAGTGATGAAGGGTGTCTTCGTCGGTGGAAAGTGGGAAGCAGCAAGGTGCTGCAGCTGAGACTGCGATAACGCAGCCAAATAATTTCTGCTTGACTTTGTGTCTGAGATTTCGGAGGAAAGGGCAGGCGGACTTTTGGCCGGAGCTTCAAGTTGGAGGTGCAGCTTCTGGGTGGCGTCCACCACCCAAATTCAATACCACATGTTCCCGCAACGGAGTATCTTTTATGAACATCATGGTAATTCCACACCAATCATGTTTATGGATTTGCAAACATTTACGCTATCAGTACAGATTGACCAACATAGAAACACTGCATTCATGTTGTAACACTCGCTCATCAAACAAATTGCAGCAATATCATCATATACATCGTCGTGGTCTCACCGTCTCGTGAATATCTATCCATGTCCTGTTGCGCAGAAAACGTCAGTACTTAAAACTCTTTGGACAGGTGTCACAATTTCGGGGTCGTGTCACTCACTTCCAAGAGGTTTGGCCCTCTTCGAAATATCCTTGGCCTGGTGTTGCTTGATCTTGGCGAGGCGTGCCCTGAAGTCCCCCCGTTAGTTTGATCTTTCGACGTCGACGGTTAGTTAAAAGACGTACTCTTCTTCAGCTTCACGTTCCAGGTTCTTGACATGATCTCTCGCCTCCTTTACCGCTGCTCTTGCTTGCACGAGCGCCCGATCTGCTTCCCTCTCTGCTGTCTCGGCTGAAAGCACACGCTCTCGCGCGCCGATGATGGTGGGGTCTTCGTGGTTACGGTGGAAAAGCCCACCAGAACTACGAGTGGAACCATGGGAAAGCTTGTTGGAACCAGTGCGGCTATTGCGCGTATCTAGGTCTGAGGAGGATAGGGACGAGGAACGACGGCGGCTGAAAAATCCTCGGCGAGGGCTGCCATCAGTAGAGGTCGAGTGTCTGGGGTTGGGGTTGGTATGGGTGCGGGTGTGGGTGGAAGTAGGCTCAGCGGCCGTGTTCTTGCTTCCAAAGAGAGGCATGTTGATGGTCAAGTGGAGAGTGCTGGGTTGAATGGAAGAGTATAGGAGTTCTGATGGCCAAGCCTAGGGGATTTTTTGGAATTGGAAAGGGATCTGGAGGGAAACAGACAATTTCGATTCCTAACATGGGATTCAGCATAAGCATATAAAGGCATTTCTTGGACAGATCGAGAATCAGGTTTTGGCAGCTCCTGTGACGTCGAAACCAGGGAGCGGCTCATACCAGCAGCGATCGGCAGCCTTGCCTGGCCCAAACAACCCAAATGACGCCACACATGTAATGCACAACCCGCAACACCACACCTTGTTTTCGCTTGTTTAATTGCCCGTGACGGCATAAGCTCTTAGGCCGACTCATTTACTGGCTGATGGCCCTCCAAATCGTCTGGATCGTGTTGCTTGATGACGATCTGATTCATTTGAGAATGGAGATGGTGGTGTCCCCCGTGGGATGAACCCAATTTAGGGGGATAATTAGCACGAAAAGAGGTCTGTAGAGTTTCGGCTTGAGGCACCTGGATGGAAGTGCATCTCGATAAAGATGAAAACTGCATATTTGGGTATTTCGATTGTTCAGTGACTGGCTGCAGCCACATGCAGCGCCACACATGTCTCCATCATGACTGAGGCGTATCCTGTATTCGATACTTAGATAGGTTGTTCGTAAATACGAGCGGTGTGTATGCTCCCTCGTTCTTTTCCCTGACTGCTTGTATTCCGTTCCTTCTAATGGATATCCCTGGTACTAAATATGTACCACCTAGGTGTTGGAATCCTTCTCGCCTTCAAGCCGGGCGAGCGACATTGTGACGTCAGTGTCTTGCTAGACTCAGCCTCGCCAGTCTCGCCCCTCCAAAGAGTCACGTGCGCAGCATTCTAAAACCTGCCAAGCCTCATGCAATAGCAACCTCGGATAGTCTGAAGTGTGTAAGAAGTCGGAGCATCTTGTTCACGCTTTCGCGATCCATCCTGAGTGTATCATAAAGTCAAATATGCGATTAGCCTTATTGACATCAATCTGTGGGTCCTGTCAGTAAACATAAACCATCCACGGAACAACCATATAACTTACTCGGCAAACACCTCGAGCCTCTTTCTTTTTCATCTGCCCACCCTGCTTCATGGCTTCTTTCAGTAAGCCTTCTTTCAAAGCAAGATATGGCTTAGGCCGAATGTGGAGAGTGTTGCACAATTGTACCTCTTCCTCGCTGAGGAGTTGCAAATCGGGCGCGTATGTTCGGTCTTCCTCCAACTTCCACGGAGTGGTGCCGTTCAACGGTTGCACAACATAACGCACTTTCGGTTTAGGACCCGCCACATTATCGGGGCCATTGGCTTCTGCGAAAAGCTTATCAAAGTCATTCTGCACCACTGGCTGGCTATCGGTGAACTGAGGCATTGTCTTTGGCTTTCTTTGAAATCTCAAGGGCAGTTCCGGCGTCGTCAGCTTAGAGGCTTCGGTCGGCAGATCGGGTTGCTGTATCTGGCTGCCTTTCTTGGGAATCTGAGGCATCCTGTCGAACTGTCCTTGAGGTTGGTTACGTAGGGCACGAGCCTGTTTTTCGGCTTCGTACTTCTCCCCACTCCGCAGGTCACCAATACCCATCTGTTTCCATTCCTGCAGTTGACCTATCGCAATACGCAAGTTGTGCTCAGAAAGGAGATCCCGGTTCATTGACTCGAAATCTTCATGGTTCATCATCCTAGCGAAGGGTTTGGCTTTGTGCAGCAAGTCTTTTTCTTCTTTGGTGCGTTTCTTGTCGATCAGCTGGTTCTTCTTGTACTCCAATAGGTTGTGCTCGAAGATGATACGCTTTCGGTCGGTTCGGGCTTTTAATCTCGAGTTGTAAATATCGAAGACCGTCATCTTCAAGGTCGTTTCTTCGTCCATCTCCCTCGTTACTGGGTCTAGGCCGTCTCCAGGCTCGAATGTCATATGCTGGACGGCTTCTTCGGCGTCATTGGCAAATTCTGTTTCGAATTCTAGTCGGCCAGGCATAAAACCTTGCACTTCGTGACATGCTGGTACCGAGGCCGTGGGCTTTTGCTTGGGAGTCGCAGGGGGAGCAGCTTTGGCCGCTTCCTTACGCTCTTCGATCCGTCTTTTCTTGCGGGCCTGGAACTCATCCTTTGGGATTCGTTCGAAAAGTCGAGTGTCGACAGGGTCGGCCAGTTCAGGTAGAGGGAACAGGGGGCTTTCAATGTAAGTGTTGATATAGTGGTCGCGCACTTCGTCTTTCTCCCGGTAGCCTCCGATATGCTCGGCTACATCGTTCCATGAGCCCAGTCCGTACTTGTCTGAGCCTTCCAGCAATAACAATTCCTCATCGGCACCCCAGTCTTCGGCATAAATGGGGATGGAGTTCTGCTCAACAACATGATACTCATGCGTCGTGGGGTTGTGGTTTTTGGTATGTTCTCCGCGAGCAAAGCAAGGGACGCATAGGTCATATTCGCGACACGCAGGGTTCGCGCAAGATATACGCACGGTTGATGTAATGTCGATCGAGCAAACGTCGCAGTGGTACTTTGTGCCGCCGTCGCCGCCCCGCGAGGCTGCGTTCTTTCTGATTACGCCCATACTCCGTTCAATCCGTGCATCTTCTTCGGTTTCGGAATCTGGAGAGAGGTATTGCGCGTAGTCGGGAGGGATTGTCGCGTCCTCGCAGGCAGGGTCAGCAGGTGGGTCGCTGCGTTTTCGAGGCGCAGGAGGTGACGCAGACGGTTCAGAGTCGGAATCGAAAGCTGAAAGGGTGTAGTCGACGCGTTTTCGTTTTCGAGTACTTCGGACCGGTCTCGAGTAGACTTCTGGGGTTTCCGGAGGAGATTCTAACGGCGTAGACAAGGATTGTTGCGTGGTGGGTTTACGACTGACGTTGAATTTGGGGGAATGTCCGCCACCTTCAGCCATTTTCGTTTTGGAGGCGAGGCAGGCTTGGGAACCAAGGATGGTTCAGTCACGTGACTCTCGGCGTTTACGGGCCCGTTACAGGAGTGGATGAGTGGCAGTTGACCTGGACCCTTTGATGAAGTCAGCAATCTGCGCCTCAAACCTCAAACCGTCCACGTAGAAAAAACAGGTGCTAGAGTGACCTTCCAGCGGCACCGGTGACTTTTTAGTGGGGTATCTTGGGTACTTTGGGCACTCGCATCACCGCCCACGCCCCCCAGTGAATCTCCCCGAAACAACCCTGGAAGGCCTAGAAAACCGTGGTCAGGTCCAGGTTGTGCAACGCACCTTTCATTCAAAACCAGACTTTGAGCACCTCTCCCTGCGGTTCTGCAACCCTCTCTTATTCATCAGTATCTCCTCTTCACACCTAGAAACTACTCACTTCTTCTCGACGCTCCTTTACGGCCTCGTCCCCGTCACTGCCTGTCCTTTCGCCGTGGCCGCCCCGCACGCTCCTTGAATAATTGTCGGTCAACAGCGCCGCCAGCAAGATATCTCCTCGAGAGCCTCTCGTCGTGAGGCTGTCAGGATATTGTTGTTGGTGTCTGTATTGCTTGGTGCCTTTGTTCGTGCCATTCAGAGCTGAATAGAGAAATAAAAGATCGAAGATGTCGTGGAAGTTAACAAAGAGTGAGTGATGCTTGGAAATCAACAGCAAGGTGAAGTCAAGTGAAGACTTAGATACTAATAGACTGCGCAGAACTTAAGGACACGCACCTGGCGCCTTTGATCAGTGGTTCTGGCCGATCTACGTCCACCTCTACCGTGAAGGCGGACGACGCTTCTCCTGCTCACGACTCGCCTGAGCTCTCGACTGTCCAAACCAACACTAGCACCAGCTCAACAAATGGCATCGGTATGTCTGATCACTGAGAATATCGCAAAACAACTACTGACCTGCGACAGCTGCCTCCGAACAACTTACCTCCCCACCTGTTCAGACTACCAAGCCCGGCATACTCATAGTCACCCTCCATGAAGGGAAAGGCTTTTCTCTACCTCAGCAATATCAATCAGTGTTTAACAACCACTATGGATCGGGAGGCTCGGGAACAGTGAGACCAAGTTCATCATATGCCGCCAATTCAGTGGCAGGATCATACGCTCCCTCCAACCGCCCGGTGTCGACCCATGCCGGTATCAATGCTGCCCCGACTATTCACGGCAGATACAGCAGCAAATATCTACCTTACGCCCTTCTTGATTTCGACAAATTGCAGGTATTTGTCGATGCGGTCTCTGGTACTCCGGAGAATCCACTATGGGCAGGAGATAATACCTCCTTCAAGTTCGACGTGTCGAGAGTGTGCGAACTCAGCGTTCAACTCTACCTGCGCAACCCCGCTGCCAGACCTGGGGTTGGCCGAAGTGAGGATATATTCCTTGGTGGCGCCAGAGTGACCCCGAGGTTCGAAGAAGCCAAACAGTTTGTCGCTGACCCCAAAAAGAGCAAGAAAGACAATGAGAAAGCAGAAGCGGCTTTCTTGTCGCAGGAGAAGCAGGCAGGTCAGCTGGGAACCGAATGGCTCGACATCCAATTCGGAACTGGAACGATCAAGGTCGGCGTCAACTATGTCGAAAACCGTCATGGAAGCCTTAAGATTGACGATTTCGAGCTCTTGAAAGTCGTAGGCAGAGGCAGTTTCGGCAAAGTCATGCAGGTCATGAAGAAGGACACCGGCCGTATCTACGCGCTCAAGACCATTCGAAAGGCGCATATCATATCTCGATCTGAAGTCGCCCATACCCTTGCGGAGAGATCGGTATTGGCACAGATCAACAATCCGTTCATCACGCCGCTGAAATTCTCCTTCCAATCGCCCGACAAGCTGTATTTCGTCTTGGCCTTTGTTAACGGAGGAGAGTTATTCCACCATCTGCAGAAGGAACAACGCTTCGACATCAACCGATCTCGCTTCTACACTGCCGAGTTGCTGTGCGCTTTGGAGTGTCTGCACGGCTTCAAAGTCATCTACAGAGATCTGAAGCCAGAAAACATCTTGTTGGACTACACTGGCCACATTGCCTTGTGCGATTTTGGGCTATGTAAGCTGGATATGAAGGATGAAGATCGTACCAACACTTTTTGTGGAACTCCGGAGTACCTAGCCCCTGAACTCCTCCTTGGACACGGCTATACCAAAACTGTCGATTGGTGGACGTTGGGTGTTCTTCTCTACGAGATGCTTACAGGTCTGCCACCTTTCTATGATGAGAATACCAACGAGATGTACCGGAAGATCCTGCAAGAACCCCTGCACTTCCCAGGACCTGAAATTGTGCCCGCTGCCGCAAAGGATCTACTTCAGAAACTTCTTGATCGCAACCCTGAACGTCGACTTGGAGCCGGTGGAGCCGCCGAAATCAAAGCGCACCATTTCTTTGCTGGTATTGACTGGAGAAAACTCCTACAGAGGAAGTATGAACCAAGCTTCAAACCCAATGTGGTGAGTATTGGAAGTCGATTTGTCCTTTTGGATCTTGTACTAATACCTCTCCCCAGGTTGATGCGCGAGACACAGCAAACTTTGATAAGGAATTCACATCTGAGGTGCCTAAGGATTCGTACGTGGAGGGCCCTGTCCTCTCGCAGACGATGCAGCAACAATTCGCAGGCTGGTCGTACAATCGGCCGGTGGCTGGACTGGGCGACGCAGGCGGCAGTGTGCGAGACCCTGCTTTTGGAAGTATTCAATAGGTGACCCTGTGATTAGGTCTGCCTTGTGATGAGCAATGAAAGCGCGAGTATTGATGAACAAGGTCGCAAACTTGAGCACTGGTGGACAGTCCTGGGCCAGGTTCAACAGAGTCCTGGCATAGGGGCCATGAGCTCAAAGGGTCTTTATTATCGGGCAAGATACATAGCTGGCTGCTCCGTTGATGTATGTCCTCTCCTTGAGCTGGGCTGGCACGGCCATGAACGGAGAACAAATGGAGCCTTGCAAATTACCTGATTCCCTCCCAAAATGTGCTTCGAGGTACCGATACCAGCTGCCGGAACGACGACCTACCCTTGAAAGACACTCAGGGGCGTCTGGCCGGCGCTTTAACGTAAGTTAACCTGCTCGATAATCCTTGAATCCGCTTTGAGTGTGACTTCTGCTTCTCACCTCATCCACTTTCTTATAGTCAAGTCTCCTTGGAGCTAGTGTCGGTCCGGTATCAGTATACAGTTGTATACTATTAAGTATAGTACCACTCCATTCAGTCTTTATTATGTTTGCTTCGTCGATAGCAGGCCAGAAATCCGAAACCTGATTGCCCCGTTGCATGTGTAATGGCTGGCTGAGATAGTCAGGCTACTGCAGCGAATTCCTTCCACTTGGAGGAGCCCTTAGCGACCAGCCAACATCTGGAGCACCTATAGGCCCGTTGCGAATGGTTCAGCTGCAGGGTTTAGCACCCATGGCTCGTTAACCGACGTGGAGTTGCGACGTGGGAGAAGTCAACTCACCAATAAACGTCGGGCCCAGCAGCGTAATCTAGTGCACATTTGTGATATACTAACGAGGTCACCGACACAGCTTCGGCAAGAGTAACCTTCGATCTGGGCCTTCAAAAAGGTGTGCCTCCGCCTCATACGGCATTCGAGCCCAAACCAGAAAGTGTTGCATTTTTCAGAACGACACCAACTGCGTCACCCAGGTAGTTTCTACACGATGAAAATCTTAATCATTCCATGCGATGGGAACAGCCAGCCCAAAGCGAAGGCGACCTCTGATCGTGGCATTACCCGCGCCCAACATGCAGCCCGCGAATACCATCGCAATGCAAAGCTACGCAAGGCCAAGAGCAAGGGCCACCCTGATCATACGAACCACCAGCTGAAGACGAGCGACGTTGGTGATTCGACACAGACGATAGATGCCACACAGCTTCCTATCGAAATCCCGTCGCTCCTGCAGCCCTTCCTAGGACCGACGCGGGCAGACCCTTTTCAGTCCGGCTGCAAGTCTAACGCTCCCCCCTACGTGCATGAGATGTTAGACCATGCCATCTGCTACCAGTGGTCTGAGTTTCGGCTATCGGATGGCGACGCAGGGCTGAACGCAGCTAAAGCTGAAATCATGCAGTCAGTTCTGAAGTCCCCTGTGGCGTGGTACGCCATCATCTTTGCAGGCGCCACCCACAATGCCTATCAACACGGTGAATATGAAATACCCAAGCAGAACGAACAATTGAGGCTGTTCTACAAGACCAAGGCTATCGAGCTACTGCTCGAGGACATCAACCGTAATGGTGAGAAGATTTCCGAGGAGACACTGGTGAGTATGATTGTTCTGGCATCTCACGGAACTGGTGAGAACTTGAAGGGCGCAGACTCGGCCAAACATCGAGACCTGCGCCTGCCCTTCGTGCCTCATGTCCATGGTGTCGAGTACTATTCCGCGATGGATCCCGGCCTGGAGCATCTCCAGGCAGTCTATTCTTTGGTCGACAAACGCGGCGGACTTCGGACCATCAAGCTGAGAAGTCTGGCCATCTGTATACAACTGTAAGTGCCTCAGGTATGCGCGCTCACCAGATCTCTGTGCTCATCTCGCCCAGTTACGATATTTACGCCTGTTGGATTCAGCTACAGTCGCCTCATTTCGACTTGTTAGCACCGACGAAATATGCCATCAGCCTCAGAGCCCACACAACCGACAGCATTGCACGCGACATGCTGCAGAGAATGACGAAGGGATTCCAGGCTTTACTCACCTGTGGATATACAAACTTTGAACACTTCGTCGAGATCTCCAAGTACGCAAGCTTCTTCTCGGCCGATTTCGACCAACTCCTCCGCAGTTACAATGGTCCAGAGAAGAACAACGAGGAAGAAACTCCAAATATGGCTCTTGTCAAGTTCACGCGTTGGTGCGTGTTACACGATATCCTTCGAATTCCTCAATATGACCATGAGTTTGAACTGGAGCATACCGTGTTCGAAATGTGTCGAGACATTCTGCTCGCGTATGCCTTGTTTGTTATCGTGCCCATGCCACCGGAAAAAGGCTTACACGGGAAGATTGCCAAACGACTTGAATCTATTATCCTGTCCGCCGTCGAATTGGGGATCCATACCAAACATCCGGACCTCTTCCTGTGCGCCATAGGCTGGGGTTTCATGTGTGCACACAAAGCTGCGAATAGTCGCAAGCTGGGGACACTTCTCAGAAGTTTCGTCAAACTTCTGCAGCTCCAGACTCTCATTGAACTCAAGCCCGACATGTGGCCGATGGTCGCAGTCCTCATGAAGTCTTTTTTGTGGATGGGGGTGTACTGCGATGAACCAGGGCGCAAGTTCTGGGCTTGTGCGTGTGGGATCGCCGACAAGGATTCCAGAGCATGATCACGTTTTGCCGCTATCGTGGGAGAAGAGTTTTTCTCGTGAATCAAATTCAACCCGCACGCCATGTCTCAGACCAATACGATTCCGAGCAAGCCGTCCAGCTTGACCCTCAAGACTCGACCCTCATATCCAACAAAAGAAGCATCCACAATAACGCCCTCGAGAGGCCTCGCCCATGAATCTTGACACCTTTCGAGACACTGTCTTTCTCCTTCCAGAATTTTCGAGATCGCGGCAAGATTGGACTACAGATGGCGTTCCATCTCAAGTGTTGCTTCATTTCTGAAAATTGGGTGCGATACCCAAGATCAGTATTGATAGACAGCCCGCTCAGTGCTTGCCCATAGTGTACCACTATCTTTTTGCAGGAGATACTCCTCAACATCGTTGTACAGAATCCTCTACATATCTCACGCGGCCTGCACAAGGCCATACCTACCATCTAGTCTGCGCTTATTCACTTCCACAATTCCAGCCTCGTGCCAGGGTCTAACTGGGACCAACAATGTACTTCTCGCGCGAAGTGCCGAAATGCTCAACATGATGGCACAAAGCTCCGACACAAAACTATCACACTCTGACGATGACAAATTTAAAGCAACGCCTCCTGCCAGATGCTGACTGACTGCTGTTACAGCTGTCAATACGTTGTGGAACGGCGGAGGAATTCTTCACCTTACTAAAAAAAACCCAACCTAGTGTGGCGTGAGAAGCCGGCGGGATATCCGGCGGCATCCCCACTCTACATACTGAAAGGTGAGCAACGCCTCTACTCTAATCTGCATCACTGAGTAGGAGAGGCACGAGATCGGTGAGAAGTCGAGCCGCACGGTCTCTCAGCATAAATGGAATGGGCGTACGACTACTACAAGCACGGCAGTACAATATAAAGGTCTAATCAACGAACCTAAAAACTAATCTCTCCCCACGACACACACCCTCCTCACATCACCATCATCCAATCCTCAACATCAACCCAACGTCCTGACCACGAAATAATCACCATGACATCTACAGTCGCCGGCATCGAAGTCATCTACCGGCCCGCAAACCGCGACTTCAGCAAGCGTTGGCTGGACTTTGGCCCGTCGACCAGCATCCTGCGGAAGGGATGGAGCAAAGAACCCGGCCGGCGCGCCTTGTCTCAAGACTTGATATTCGACCGCGACGTCGCCATCACCTTGCGTGACGGCGTCAAAGTATACGCCGATGTATTTCGGCCTCCCTCGTCGAATGAGGAGCCCGTCCCCGCTGTCATGGGATGGAGTCCATACGGAAAACAAGGAAATGGTACTTTGAGTCCCTTCCCCTTTTTTTTTCTCCTTCCCCAGCAAAAATCTGTGACCGTTGCTGATGTAAATTTTTTTTTATAATTCTCATAGGCTTTCAAAGTCTCGACAAAGTCCCGTTCCGGGCTGGCGTGCCGCGCGACCGGACAAGCGATCTGGAGAAATTCGAGGCTCTGGACCCGGCAGAGTGGTGTCCGCGAGGCTACGCTATTGTCAACATCGACCCACGAGGCACGTTTGATTCCGAGGGCAATATCGTCATGCTCGGGACACAGGTGAGGTCTCCTTGCAGCCCACCACGCTATTACACACGGCCCTTTTGAGACTCAATCTAATACCGCGTTTCCCGCTGCGCAGGAAGGTCGAGATGGATACGATGTGGTGGAATTCCTAGCAGCCCAAACCTGGTGCAACGGCTCCGTTGGACTGGCTGGGAATTCCTGGCTGGGAGCTTCTCAATGGTGTGTCTTGCGAGATATGTCCTTTTGTGCTTTGTCGATCCCATTCCTTTTCTTTCGGGCATCGAGAGAATCCAAAAGATTGCTGAGCTGACAATGACATGGTTTCATCATGTCTCACAGGCTAATTGCCGCTGAGAGACCACCACACCTGAAAGCCATTGCACCGTGGGAGGGCTTCTCTGACCTGTACCGTGAGATTTTCGGTCGCGGAGGTATACCCAACCCCGCCTTCTCCGACTATCGATCCAGTGGATATTGTGGTATGTTACCTCCTTTCCCATCTGGCTGCCTCGTGGTCCGACAGATACTAATCGAACTGTTGATAGGCAAAAACGGTTTGGAAAATGCAGGCGACATGGTCCGAAAATATCCTCTTATCAATGCATATTGGGACGACAAACGTGCAAAGCTAGGCCAAATTGACATCCCGATCTACTGTCTCGCAAGCTTTTCGTCGGGACTGCACACTGAGGGCTCGCTTCGGGGCTTCTTGTTCTCGTCTTCGACTGAGAAATGGTAGGTACATGTCGCACTAACTCTCGAAACACTGAATGACTGACTCGGGTGAGAAAGGCTTCGAATCCATCATACCCAAGAATGGTATGACCTATACCAGCCCGAAAACATTGACGACCTTCAAAGATTTTTCGACAAATACCTCCGCGGGCAGGATAACGGCTGGGAAACGACACCTCGAGTTCGTCATTCCCTGCTGGGATTCAACGTTCCTTCTGTGGTCAATAGAGAAGAGATAACATACCCGCCGTCTTATGTCAAGCACACGACCTTCTTCTTAGACTGTGCTAATTCCACGCTCACTCTCAATGAAGCACCCAAATCCCAGAACTCGTGCTCCTATAACTCCAACTCCTGGGATGATGATGGCGTCAACTTCACACACGTCTTCCCCACCTACACCGAGCTGATCGGATACTCCAAGGTGACGTTATACATGTCCTGTCCGGACACGGACGAGATGGATGTGTACGTGATCCTGCGCAAACTCGACAAGGACGGCAAACCCTTGCTGCATATCAATATACCACTTGCTGCGCTCCCTGCAGGAACCACGGCCTCAGACGTGCCTGATCTCAACATCTTCAAATATGTCGGTCCAAACGGTCGTCTGCGTGCCTCTCATCGCCGCGTCGAACCCGACCCATGGCTGACCCCTGCCCAAGAAGCGCTTTTGTCCCCAGCGAACATATTCCACCCAAATACGGAACCCGAGGTAAAGATTCCGCGTGGCGAGGTGGTCAAGTTGGATATCCCACTCTGGGCCTCGGGTATGGTGTTCCATGCTGGAGAGGCGATGAGACTTGAGGTCAAGGGCCACGAGGTCACGCTGCCGGAATTTCCAGCCCTGGACCGTGTTCCGACGAATTTGAACCAAGGAAGGCATTTTGTGCATTCTGGTCAAGGGTACGAGTCGCTGCTCGTGGTGCCACTTAGTGTGGGTGAGTAACCTTGGTGTCTCAGAGGTGTGACATCCACGTTCTTGTCGCAGGACTACCTTTGCAGTCAGCGGTGGTGTCTCCAGCACATGAATGCCAGCGGTAATAGAAGCCCCGCAAGGACAAGGGGAATATAACTGCAGAACGACGTTAGCAAACAGGATCCTCAAGCTCCTCACACAGCTGACCTTCCAATTCGCCAATATGTTGCACGAGCATCATATTGTAGACGTCTCTTCACGAGATGCAAGTCGTCAATTGTTTGTCCGACTTCACTGTACTCTCGTCTCGAGCGTTTTCATATGATGTTTCCTAACAGAAGCGTATCTGTATCTGGAAACGTTTCCTCGCGGTACAAGGCCTCGATTTGACCATCGTCTTTATCGTGATACGGCACCTGAATCGTCTCGATCTCGTACAGGAGAGAACCAAAGGCGAAAAGCTCAGAGAGTAAGGTGGGTTCTTGTGATGGTAACGATGGATGCTCGGACCCTTGGCTCGGAGCGACGGTTGGACAAGATTCGTCAATGGATGATCCCGCGAAGTCACAAATTTTGGCGTTGTCGGAAGCGTCGAGTAAGACATTGGCCAGGCCAATGTCGACTTGGAAGACATGACAGTTGTGAAGACGTTGAAGACCAGATGCGATTGAGAGAGCTCACGGTATGGACTGTTTGAGTGACAGTCTCTGACCAGCTTCACGGAGCTTGATGAGCCACTCGCGAAGGCAGCATTGGCAGCGCTCCAGAATTAGCTTTCCATTTTGAACGGAGTGAAGCTGAGGAATCGAGGCATGGAGTCCGACGCGTCGATAGATCTCGACCTCAATTCCAAGGTCCTGGCGGCTGGTGTCCCCGTCATCGCCAGAGTCATGAGCAACTTTTACGACGAGAGAATCAGACAACGCGTATACC
Organism: Cladophialophora exuberans; assembly: GCA_030068005.1. Classification (NCBI taxonomy): domain Eukaryota; kingdom Fungi; phylum Ascomycota; class Eurotiomycetes; order Chaetothyriales; family Herpotrichiellaceae; genus Cladophialophora; species Cladophialophora exuberans. Next base: position 261,068 of record JANSVK010000021.1, on the reverse strand, counting down.
ATGCCTGAGATACCCATGCTGACAACAGGGAGCTTAGAGATGGGGGATGGGAGAATTACCTCGTCCTGCGTTTCCATTGCAGCAGCCACAACTGGTAGAATTATAGTAGGAGCAAAAAGTTAGGCAAGGGCAGTAGCCGAACTTCGAACTCGCAGGTGATCCAGTCACTTAACAAGTGCCTGCGACCTGCCTAAAGGAGGCCTTAGCGTGCCCTATCTGGATGAAGCAACCCCTTCCAGGGGCTCGTTGTATTGTGTCCCGAGGACATCAAGTTCATGAGCCCATTCAGTCCAGAAAAGAGCCTGTTGACCGTCATCAAATGGAAAAGCGTTGAGCCAATTAAGGTCGTCATCAACAGGATAATAACTGTATTCATCTCCTTCGATCGGCTGGCCGCCGACAGTTGATGCTATTGGCGCCCCCATAGATTCGCCCCCATAGTCTCCTCCCGTCGCTGTGGAAGACCAAGTCGTTAGCCCTGTCACATTGGGTGCTTGGTCTGGAGGTCGCTGTGCATGCGTGAGGGAGGGTTCCCAGACCCGCCCGTGACCCGGATGTGGCACCCTTTTGGCTCGGCAAAGCGCGCGTTTGACGATTAACGTGGCGTTTCTGGCAACGACACATTCATCCATGGCTTCAAGAATGGAGATGGCGCGCTCGACGTGGCTGAATAGATTCTCCAGCGACTCTGGTGTGGTGGAGACTTTGTGAAATGCAGCTGTTAATAGAATGCTCACGGCGAAAATTGTGTAGGTTACGTTGTACCACCTAGTGCCAGTCAAGCAAATTCACAAATCAGCTTTCTCCTGAACTTATGGTAAAAGTTGAACAGAAGCATTATCAAAGTTAGGTTGAGGACTAGGGAGCGGGGACTGACCATGTTTGGAAGTAGCTATCAGTGCGAAATGTATTGTATATCAGATCAATCGCAAGACATGCTGACTCAATACAAATCCGTTGATAGGATTGGATGTCATTGTCAGCCCTTGAGTCGACCAGGTGCGAAGGGTTCATGAAGACACCGTGAAGGACCATTCTCATGTTGTAGTAACCTGGCGTTGATATGAGCAAAATGATTCGTTCTCGGAAGGAATCTGGAGTTGCACATACGTAGCTTCAGAACCACAGACTGTTTCACAGTATAGCTCGCAGGGCGTCGAGACTTCAAAGAAGGCTCCGAAAAATTCTGATCTTCAAGCTGAAGATGGGCTGGCAAAGTGCTGAGCCAAAGCTGTAAGTCGGCGTCAAGCGACTTTACCCGATCGACCCTCTCATCGATCGTACACGGCGTGGTGTAAAGTCTGAGACCAACTCTTCGCATTATTCTTGAGACATCGACCATGAATGGAGTGATTTGAGAAATGCGGCTGATCGACACTATGGTTGGGTCACTCGAAGCGGGTACTATTGGAATATCGCGAGTATGATACTCGTCGGGACCCAGACTGTCTGGCCTCCCAAGCGCAAAGCTTATCTGTCTTCATGGATGTCAGCTCTATGTCGATCAGAGTTGGGGTACCAGAGCTCAGCTACATGTCAAGACAATAGACAGCCCTGGGTTGAGTTAGTTTCCGTTCATATTTGATCTAGACAGAACATTTCGGGACATACCACCAAGTCATTGACGCCCGTAGAGAGGTATGGGGATTACATTTGCCAGGAGGTGTTCGGCGATTGAGCCCAATAGCTAGAGCCGTTCTAGCTGCCTGACCCGAATACAAATATGCCACTACTCGATATGTCTCAGTAACAAAGTATGTGTCTCCTCGTGATAAGGCCTTACCGTGAGGATTAAGCTCATGTTGACAAACCTTTGCCTGAAGCCGCACTTTAATAAGTTTGTAGACGTGAGTGATGGACATCAAACTCACCAGCATATAATAGCACTGGACCAGCTCAACGTCGGTTTCTGAGCCTAATTCTTTGATAATACCTAGTGCATCATCGAATAATCTCCGACTCCATGTGAAGCGGTCTGTACCGTAGATTTCACGATTCTCCCAGACCATTAGGAGGCATCCTAGGCTCAAAGTTGCATAGTAGAGAGCGACGAAGGACAGTGACTGGCGTTCAGACTTGTCGAACCAAAGATCTTCGCAACGAGATAGGAATTCTTCTTCATCTAGTAAAGGCTGCACGTGATGGACGTTGGAGAAGTATGCGTCGAGGAACTTCCTAGCAACTCGAAAGTAGAATCTGTTCAAGCCAATCTGTCCGGTATTCTCAGAAAGGGAGGTGCACAGGGCAGAGTTTGACGGAAAGTCAGCATTCTGGACAAGCGAAGCCAATGATCGTTCCGACGGCACGAGGGTTGGACCTGGTGCTTGATTGTTGGAAATGGTCTCGACATGTCGGAGGAAAGCCAAAGAGGACGAGCCTCCATAAAATTGTAGATTTCTTGTATGAGTGTTCCCGCCAACACCTCGAGAAGTAGAGTTCTGTGCGGCCAATGGAGACTGGCGTCTTGTTGGACTCTGCACGTCGAGGAACGATCCGGCAGACGCAGTGTCTGGCGATGGAACTCGTTCTTGAGGAACGGGTACCTGGAGGTCATTTCTTCGCGTTCGTGACCCGTCGTTTTCGGTTTGATCGTCTTGCGTTGCCGACCTTGAATCAACAATTAGTAATGAGTAACAAGTGGTGCGGGAGAACTTTCTGTGTAGATCTCGATCGTTGGCCTCGACGAACGATGAGAGGCGGATTTTCCTGTATGAGTTTGATTCTCTTCTCACGGTGCTTGTCAGAGTACGTGCACTCTAGGTCATGCTCTGTTTAAGAAGGTCAGTGAGCGGTGGCGCCCTTCCATATTTCGTTTGCTTACCGATACAGTAGGTACATGGTCGATCTTCGCTGCATCGATTCTTTCGTACTCGACAAACTTCGCATGCTTGGAGCGCCCTAGGTCTCTTTCGTTTGCCTGAATTTGGCATGACTTTGGCTGAGAAGAGCGAGAAGAGACAAAGATGGATAACGTCAAAAGAGTCCGACTATGGTACATTACCTAGGTACTTCTATCTAGCGTCGGTGTTCAGGCGGGAACACCTAATGAACGCGGCTGGGTGGACACGATAAGGAGCCCCAATTGCGCAATCGGAGCCTGGGATGTTCCCGCTTGAACCGAAGCTTTAATTAAAGTACATGCCACCCTTACCCATATCGGCGGTCTAAAAGTGTTTATACTCCCCCAGGGAGAGATATTCATAAAAAGAGATGTATGGTCAAGCAATATCTTGTCCTAACAAGTCAATGATTACTGTAATGCTTCGGCCAGCGTTTAATCGCGTCCTTGAAGTCCATACCACCTCTGACGTCCTCCAACAGCCCATCATCCGCCTCCTTGTGCACGGGCAGCAATTCCAAAACTTGTGCTAACTTCTCCCTCGGAATCACGCAGCACACCATCTCTGCTTGGTCCGCCACCAACAAGTCTCCCGGGTTAACGACAACATCGCCAATCTTCAACGGCACATCCACGGCCCAGGGTTTTGCCTGTAGACTCGTGCCAGGGCTTGTCAGCGCCTTTGCCCAGCATTGGAAATTCCCGTCCTTGCACAATTCACCACAGCCGACGATGTCGCGCGATCGGCCGTCGACGAAGCAGCCCTTGACACCGCGGACCTTGTAGCGCGTGGAGATGATGTCGCCCAGCAGAGCGGCAATCTGATGCGAAGGCTGCTGCATAAGCACCACCGAGCCTGGTGGTGCAACATCGGAGAAATGCTTGTCAGTAGGTAGTTTTGACTCCGCTGGGACCATCATGCCTTCATACTGTGTCCCTGGGAGATGGGCGTTGTCGACGTAGAGGACCGTGCTGATCGGAGCCACGAGACGACCAGTCATGCCATGGCATGACGGAATGGGCGAGATGTCTCGAAGGTAGCCGGCCCAAGGGACGTGGAGTTTCAGCAACGCGTCCGAGACGTCAGATGACGAGTAGGACTGAGCTATGTCAGCGCAAACAGATGGTATATCGAGGTCGCTGGACATTATTGCTGTTCAACAGCACCGTTTGGAGATGCTGGTTTCAAGAGGTCAACATCAAGGAGAAATCCGTCGAAGATCGCGGTAGAGGGAAAACTAGGTATATGTTGTACGGGGACTCTCCGAGCAACCCCAAAGAAATGTATCATCCTCGGCTCTACTAACTACGCCGTTGCGTATCAGAAAAATGCCATGAATCGCTTAGTTCTTGCACTCCCAGCGCCAGAGGACTAACAAAAGATGGCAGCAAAAAGGGCAACTCCCAACACGCCAGCATGCAAGCCAGAGTCAACAGACAAACTAGTGGATCATGCCGAATTCAGTGAACAGGTGAGGCTGCTTCCAAAACAGCCAGATTTTCCGTCACTGTGCAACTTCTTGATGCTGGCTAGCTAAGCCTCAACGAACTTGGCTGATCCGTGTGGCCTTAGTGCTCCACATCGACTTAATTGATACTACTACAGAGAGAAGCAACTTGGGCGTTTGCAGTGTCATTTGCTGCCGAAATTACTTTGGGCTACTGCGCCAACATGTTAATGACAGTAGTTTGCAGTGGTTTTGTTTTGCAGTTGGAAAATTCAAATGAACAATGAGGTCTGTCCTCTATCCGCCACCGTCAAACGTAGCCCGCATCTCGAATAACTTAACCCGTTGCCCAGCTTTCTACCTCGACTGACTTCATGTCCAGTCAACGAAACCAAACTCAAGGAGCACATTGCGTTACAATTTGAAGTCAGGACCCATCTTTCGTTGTGATTTATTCAGCCCGCGGTGCTTGACTACTCCAGACCCAGTATCTCTTGAAAGCCTGGTTCTCCTAGATCCGGCATTGGCTCCATTGAAACCAGGTGCTCATCAGTAGGGTTCGCATAGAAGGTTCCGCCACACATCTCGATAGCTCGGCACCGATCTTGCATTGTTGTTGCCAGCCCAATTCTCGCTGTCATCCGAGAAGGAGAACGTTTCCTCATCTCCGTCCACGTAAGCTTTAGTACCCATACACCACCTTTGTGCTCTTCATCCTCAGGCCAACCTAACCAGGTATGGATTTCGGCCTCTTCAAGTTCACCATGTCTGACGCCATGTTTATATTGATAAAAGGTGCCACCGAGTCGTCGAAACTTGAGGACAAACGAATCTTCTTCCGTGGCGTCGGTCGACTTATTGCTCTCAGTAAAATGGTCCGTAATTCCAAGCATATCTAGCTCAAATGCACTGGGGTTTTGGAGCTCGAGTCTGCCGCCTGTACTAGGCCAGGCATACACTCTTGCGCGATCTTGGAGTTTAAGTCGTCGGTCCGAGTCCGATATGTAGAAATGCCAGCCTCTTGGATCCGATATGTGCATGGCGAGAGTAAGCAAGCAGTTTGTGAGATAGAACAAAATGGCAGTGGTAAAGAAGGGTAGCCGCATTGTATCGAGGACGAGGACGAGGACGAAAGTGGCAATGGAGCAGGAAGGACGTTCATGGCGAGGGCTGGAAGTGAGGCAGACACCCGAGCGCTGTGTTGTTAGGTTGAGGCGGGCGCCTATGGGAGGAGAGGCCAACGTCACAAGTTGTCGCTTGCTCTGCACTGCCCGGCTCCTGTTCAACATCGAGACCGCTGGGCTGGGCAAGCGCCAACCGCCGCAAAAATTTCAAAACAACGTCTGCGCGCCTAGATAGCGCAATGCACCATTCCACGATCCACGTGCTGACAGACGGTTGCCTTAGTCGGCGAAGGACGCTCGACACCCAACGTCGATTGTCCCGTACTGCTCCCCGAGCGCTTCTGCGTTCCTAAGCATTGAAGTGTGACCAACGCATGCGAAGACACAGTTGGCATGTAGGTCGCGACCAGGCGAGGTATTTGAGTCTCTTGTGCTTGCTGAGCCACGCCTCGGGCTCTTCTCACTTGCGGAAGGGTTTGATATCGTCCGCACCTCGGAGGTTTCCAGCGCTGGCCAGGGAGCACCTTTCAATGAATTCATCACAACGCAGAGACCGCTAATAAGCGCGGCTTCGAGGAGCGATTTTTTCTGAAACGTTAAGGGTGAGATTATTTCGCATCATCGAGGGTCAATAATGAGATTGCTGCTAATGTAGGTGTCCCCTCCGAGACCTGGGTCTCCATCCCGAATAATTACATATAGCATGTGCGCGGTGAACTTTGGTGGTTAACCAGTGTTTCAGATACCAGCGTTTACGCTCGCCACTATCGAGGCTATGAACTATCGTATGGTACTACTTGCATTGAAGTTTGAACCCAGACAGGTCAAGGCTGACTCCGTGATCGACTTGAGGCTTGCGGCCCTTCTTCCGATGCGCACCACTTAAGTCAACTCAGTCAATCAATTCATACATGATAGTCTGAGGGAGTGATTGTTGTCTGTGCTTAACGGAGCACCTCGTGTGGACGCGCCTGACTGTCACGGGGATACCATTCTACAAAGGATCACGGAGAGGCTCTGTGATCGCAGAGTGGACGAAAAACTAATACCGTTGCCATGACAGAATGAGAATTTCTCTGCGAGGATGTACGCGCGATGTGAACGGCCGCAATCTTGGTATGGAATTGCCGTAGGAACTTGCTGCAGTTCCTGCGCCCTGAGAACTGTAAACGGAAGCAGTCAATTCATCGGCACTATCCGACTTGTCCTGTCCTAACATTGCCCTGTTCTGAAAACTCCTTGCTCTCTGAAGAACGAAATGTGCAGGAAGTGCTGAAGTGGTATGCTATCATCCCAGCTACATGACCGAATCTATGCGCCTCTCGTACTAAAGAACAGAGGGTCACTCCACCACAACAGGACGCGCTCTGTCGAGTTGGTCCCTCATCCAGTTTGCGACCTTGAGCTTGAAGCGTCTCAGAAACACTATAAGCCTCGTTGATAGTGGTGCAGGTTCAAATTACTCGCACCGCCCTCGAGGCCATGGTTGTTACATCGACCTTCGGACAAGTGCCAGGCTAATTCAATCCTGTTCATGGCATCGAAAGCGAAACCGCAAGGCAGCCTTTATTTATTCCATCGGCCAAAGTACCATCTATAAATCTGTCTACTCCTGTTGGTGCCATATGGAAATCTCCATCTACCGATTTCCTCATATCGGCTCCAAATCAATGCACAATGTCCTCTAGGTAAAAGTCTAACTGTTACCTACCTCGTTCGCCATGTTCTTTCAATTTCTCCACTCAAGCATCCTAATCTATGTCTTCTTGATCCAATTTGCCCCTCGACTTCCTGCCGTCACGGCCTTACAACTGAACGAGCCCGGAGTGAATATAACTGACGCACAATTCAACGCAACGTATACAACTCTCACCGGATTTGAGCAATGCCAACTATACCAAGCCCGTGCGATAAACCAGGCTTTTTGGGACGCTGCAGCAATATTGAACCGGAACGAGGTTAAGCAGGCCATTGATTGGAATTCAGCAGCCGCTACAGAATTCCTTGGAGCGCCCTTCAGCCAGACTCAATATAGCAAGATTCAAGGTTCGTATTGTATCGCCCGTATTGCTGCTTTGCCTGACCAAACCCTCGCTGATCCAGAAAAAAAATAGGTCTCTATGCTAATGCGGCTACCTATGAACCGTCTAATTTCCCATGGCCAACAAATTTCCGACTGAACGTTCGATGCGACGATCCCGCACAGATGTGCCCATGTGGGATTCAAACAAAGGTGAATGCCTACACTGTCAATCATGGCGGATCCAACAACGCAGGCCCATATATCAACTTCTGCCCCTTATTCTTTCAAAAATACCCCCTCCCTGCCGTAAAAACAAGAATGCGTACCGCTCCACCTTCTGTTAAATTTAATCTGGACGCATGGATAAGTCAAGGTATGATTCGCACATGGCTATGAGGAATAGCGCTAATTCAAATCATAAAGCTCATATTTTCCTGCACGAGATGTTCCACGTTGACCAAATCGCGAACTCACCGCCGAATCTAGCAGTCCGCGACTTGAAAATTCAGCTTCAAAACGCGGGAGACGTAGTTACTGCCTATGGCGCATATTATGCCAAAGTATTGGCGCGCATGAAGACCAATGCTGGATTCTGGGTCATGCAGAATTCGGACAATCTCGCCCTCTTCGCAGCGTCTAGTTATTATATGACCATTGCAGGAGGCTATCCATCCAGACCCTTCGCTCAGGACGTACCAGAAGGAGATCCTCTATTTCCCCCACCAGCCGGCGGAGCTTCAGTATTCAACTTCAACAACAGCACCTTGAATATTCAAAATGCGTCCGCGTTCAATGCGGACGCAGTTCCGATCTCGGCAGCGACCTCGACTTGCGGGATTGCGACGGTGACAGACATATCGAGCACAGTGACGTTTGTGGAAACATCTCCAACGTTCGCAGCAGACACGGACTACCCAGAAAGTTACCAATCATCACTGAACTCCTGGAGATCAACCTGGTCGGCCTATTTGGCAACCGCCGGGGGCGCTTCACCAACTACGACTGCCTCAACACTGCGACCGCCCCCGAGTACTACTCCCACACCGACGTGTCATAGCGTGCCATCCGGGCTTACGAGCCCTCCTCAAGCCACGGTATCCTCGATGATCGACAAGTTCTGTAAGGACTCCAAGGTCGCTGGCAAGGTAATCAGCAATGAGACGCCGTATGTTGATCTGCCGTACGCAGCGGACGGATTCAACGTGCTAGGCCAATTCATGGCGAGCTGGAAACCTGAGAACTGCTCCGGCTGGGCTACGCTCGATACTTCCAAGTGCACCGCAATGTTAACCAACGCGCTTAACTCCTGCAAGAATACTCCGGGCAGCATTACCGATGCCTGCGTCGTATACAGCTACGATCTTACGGCATCAGGAAAACCAAACCCTTCGATCCCGAATCAATATATTGCGCGAGGCAAATTCTCCTGCGTCGATACGTAAGTCTCTCTCATTCCCTCACTGAAAAAAACTCCTTCATTTTTCTCAAAAAGTACCAAGGATTTCGACTTAGCCCAATGACGGCACACATGAATGATCTTTCTTGCTAACATTCTCTTTCCGTTCACAGTGACACTAGCGATATTGGTGGTGCCGGCTCTCCACTAACCGGAACATGCACCTGCTCGTGGTCTGGCAATCCGTCGAACTTCGAAAGCTACAACAAGCCGAGCGACATCCCAAATTGCTCTGGAATGACTGAAGTCCCAAAAGGTGGCCAGATTGGCCAGCCTCAAAAGAGGTCATTGGGAAGATTGTGGGTTGGCTGATTTGACAAAACCTTGGTTGGCGGGATAGTTGGTATTTTGCTGATGACGAGGGCGAAAATGGCAAGAAACTTGTTTGATATTGTCGCTTGTTGGTAGGCTCCTATGTTTGTACCATCGATATCAGCGACGCTATAGGAGGCAATATGTTTATCTATATTATCAAGATTCAGCTGTATAAGGATATGTTGGCAAAATGGAGGAGCATTTCCCGGGGTGAAGATCACGGCGTTAACTTATCTGTATAGAGACCGCTTTGGCAGGACGATTCGCGGAAGGACCACAGTCTTTCATTTGTACCTAAGTTGTGATGGGCATCTACAAGCAGTTATGATCAAGCGGATTATTCAACCGAGTACAACGGAAATTCATAGGGATCTTTTCGACCATCTCCTGCGGTAGACATCTTCGCTCAACCTCTTACTCTGTGCTGGTAGTCGCCAGAATACGCCGGATGCTCCATCCTAGATTCCAGACTGGTGCGTCTAGTGGGCTCGATGACAACTACCTGTTTTCCCATGCCTCCAAGCACGCTACTTCGGATCGGTGTCGGACTGTATCAACAGACACAGTTACAGAGCAATTTCAGTTCCTTAGATCTGACCGACTGACGGTCCATGGGTATCGAATTCGTTCAATTGCCTGGAGTCCTAGGTTCACGTTGAGACGGACCCGACGTTAGACACCGAACCTTCGCCACTTTCAAATCCGCTTTTGGAAGGAGTTTCCCGCCGGATGGAATCCTCTTACATCCGCCGGCTTCAAGTTACTGTCTCTGTCGAGAGGCAAACAGATATTGAATTCGTCCACGGTTCGGCCGTTTCTCAAACGGTCAACAGGTCTGATTTCCATACGCAGCAGCTGTTAAGATTCCACATTGCGTAATGACACGTTCCGAGCATCGTGAATCAATGATGAAGAGAACCGCTTTAGAGGGGAGGGGAAGAATCAAGTATAAATCCACTTGGTCACTATGCTTCTCTCATCCAGAGGACGTTTCTCCAGTCTATTCGTTGATGAATACCTATATGTTCTACTAGCTAGCTAAACACCATGTCAAAACCATCAATCTTGTTGGCGCCACACTCCTTCGGGCTCCCCGAGTTCTATGACCCCATATTCGACGCCGTTCGAGCGAAAGGCTACGACATCCGCGGCCTCCACCTGCCCAGCTCTGGCCTCCGAGCCCTCGAGGGTCGCCCAGGGGAGCCAGCTACAATGTATGATGACGCGGCGTATATTGCAAAAGAAGTCGAGACACTCGCCGACGCTGGCAAAGACGTGGTAGTGATTGGCCATTCCTATGGCGGAGTTCCAGTGACCCAGAGCTGCGAAGGCCTCAGCAAAGAAGAGCGCCAAAAGCAAGGGAAATCTGGGGGGCTCGTCCATCTTGCGTTCATGTCGAGCCCCGTTGCACCAATGGGAGAAAACGCAGACAGTTTTCGCAAAGACGTCCAAGAGGACCACGTGATTGAGCTCAGCGTTGATGTATATCTTTCCACTTCCCTTCTCAGCCTTTACTTTTGCTGACACATCGTGAGCAGGAACACGGCTGGCTCATGCTGATCCCTCCAGAAGCGACTGCCAAAATCTGCTTCTCATCGCTTCCCTTGGAGGAAGGGACGGCCGAGGCGTTGAAATTCCCCAGACAGTCGGCTGTCAGTTTCACAAACCTGATGACTTATGCGCGGTACAAGGACGTGCCTTGCTCTTACTTGTTCTCCGAGCAGGATCTTTGCGTGCCGCCGCATGTGCAGCAGAATGTGATTGACATGATCGAGAAGGCGAGTGGCATCAAAGTCGACGTGACGCGCATCCCAGCGGATCATTGTGCCAACGTCACGGCGAAGCAGGAGGTGATTGATTGGATTGTGGCGCTGGCAGAGAAATGCACTTCATAACGTGCATTCCCAATGGCGACAAGAACTGCTCTATGTACAATAAGATAATTGAGGAAGTGAATGATGAAGCTTGCCTATTCTGTTCTCCGCAAAGTGCAGCCGATGTCGCTCCTGGTTTCCCCGCACATTTCATTTCGTGTGCAAGTGTTGGAGACGATTCTGACCGCGATCTGCTCGTAGCTTTCCCGAGGCCAAAATGTAGCATCCCATAAAACCAAGGAGCCTCACTCACCACGAGCTCCTTGTTGAAACTCGACCACTTCTTCGTGGTGATCCGTACGAAGGAGCTGAGCATGACAACGTAAAGGGGGCAGGAACAGTAAAGCAACCTTGACCAGAATGGCGGCGAAGAATGTCCTCCGCAGGGGGATGTTGTATGGTAAGAGACCGAACACCCTCGCATCACGTCCAGCTCACTCTAACCTCCTCCCACGACTAATAACCACTTACCAATAGTCCCCGGCTCCTCACAACGCTTCCTGAATAAATCTCGCACCCTGACAGCCGACTGCGTCGCCTACGACCTCGAAGACAGCGTGACACCGGCCAACAAAGCCGAAGCCCGACACGCGGTGCGCAAAGCCCTCGACCAAGAAATCCCCCCAGGGATCAAAGAGCGCGCCGTGCGGATCAACAGCGTGGGCTCGGGCCTCGCACTGGGCGACCTGGAAGAGGTGGTCAAGACGCCCAACCTGACGACGCTCGTAGTGCCCAAGGTCGAGAGCGGCAGCGACTTGACCTTCATCTCGGACGTGCTGGCACACTCGCGGTCGAGGGAGCACCTGGAGAAACACGGACAGATCGCGGTGCTGGCGCTGATCGAGTCGGCGCGCTCGATCATGAACCTGGGCGAGATCTGCCGCGCGGCGCCGCACCTGCTGCAGGGCCTGGTGTTCGCGGCCGAGGACTTTGCGCTGGACATGAGCATCACGCGCACGGCGTCGCTGACGGAGATGCTGTTCGCGCGCCAGGCCATCGCCACGGCCGCGCGCGCCCACAATCTGCCCTCGACCATCGACCTCGTGGCCACGGCGTACCGGAACGAGGCCGACGATTCGGCCCTGCAGCGTGAGTGTGAGGAGGGGAAGCGCATGGGATATAATGGAAAGCAGTGCATACACCCGTCGCAGGTCGCGACCGTGCAGAAGATCTTCTCCCCTGGCGACCAGGAGGTCGAGTGGGCGGTGAGGATTGTCATTGCGCAGAAGAGGGCTGAGGAGCTGGGGAGAGGGGCTTGGAGTATGGATGGGAAGATGATCGATGCACCCGTCGAGGGGAAGGCCCGCAGGATCGTCGAGAAGGCTGAACTCATAGGCTTCGACGTTGAGTCGCTGAGACAGAAGCATAGAGACCAACAGCCTGAATAGCGACTCAACGTAGATTGTTCCAAAAAAAAAGTATAGACTGAACAATATGAGTTTGATGCAGTTGCTCTATTCTATCCTATCCTATCGCATCCTAGAAATTTGAATATAGGGTCTTCCTCCAGACTTCTGCCGATGCCGTTACACTCGTCTCCTTCTATCCACAAGCCCACGAACAAGGCTACAAACCACGCAAAGTAAACGACCAATATTGCCAGAAGGGAGAGCACCAGAGCCGCTTCGCACATATAGATCCAAGGGCAGATCGTTTCCAGAAGCCGCCACCGAAGAGTTCTTCCCCAGGACCTGAGACGGTTCCGCCATGATTTATATTTGTTGTCCTTTTCACGCACGATTTTGAGGTCGAGGTTTGATTTGGGTCTGGGGTTCTTGTCTCCATTGCTGGCCTTGGTGATGCTACCGGGAATTGAGATGGCTAGTGAGGGCGTGCGGTTCTGGTGTTAGATAGTCTTGGGCTTCTGCTGAATTAATTTGAAGTCGCCGGACGCCAAGTCGTTCTACAACTCCTTCCCGTTCTTGGCTGGCAAACTTGAAGAGTTGTCATCAACGGATCTGGGTTCCAAAGCTGCCTTCTTCTGTTTCTGCTCTCTCCTTCTCTGACCAGCGAATTTCTACTTCTTTTCCTTGACGCCAATGATTTTCCCCTGATTCTTTTTAATGGTCAAACAATTGATGTCTAGAAAGTCGCAAATGCGGTTGATGACTTGGAATGCCCATGTGAAGTAATGCACCATGGCGTACACGAAGTACGCGTAGAGGTACCACCTTTCGTACTGTGCCGGGATTGGGTCGAAGCCGAAGAGAGGGAACCAAACCAGCACGGCACCGACGACAAGTGGAGCCATGGCGTACGTACCTGTCGGGAATTTGCGTCGGGTTAAGTGGTGGAGGATAATCTTAGTCGTAAGCCGGCCGAAGACGAAGGAAAGGGTGAGGCAGAATAGGACCAGGTAATTCTCGCGTAAAAGAATCGAGTATGGCGATCCACACCATGCACAGACTGAGGCAGTGAAGATGACCATGGGAGTCCATTCCAGGAAGACGGGCCAGAATGGCAGGTCCTGCTTCTTTCGAGCTTTGTAGACGTTGTAGACGCATGAGGGCAAATGGGCAAGAAAGAATGCACCAAGCACGATGGGCAGCCAGAGGTCCAGAAACACAGTGTCGCCCAAATAACTCTCAAAGCCGACGAGGTTTGCGATGCGCTGCTTCCAGATTTGAGGGCCAAAAACGCCCGAGAGAATCATGAACATGCAAGCGAGGATAAGCCCTTCGGTCGGTCCATTGAAATAGCCCAAATAAAGCGTATGAGTATGGTACGTCTCCCACGTGGAGAAGAACATGGGCAGACACGGTACGAGGGCAGTGAATGCGCCAATGTGGGTAGCTCCTAGGCCCATAGCAGCTGTCTCGAGAAGGCTTGCCAGTGTACAATTGAGAGAGTCGATTCCATGATCAAACAATTCACCGAGGGGGCTGGAGGTGCCCGTGCGCCTGGCTTGCTTTCCATCAATATTATCCATTGTCGAATAAGCCCAGATTCCCGCAGCGAAGCTGTAGCATAACCAAGCCGGTGCTGGACCGAGGAGATCTGGGACGAAAATCTGCAATAGCAGAACGTTGAACAGAATGCAGAAGAAGCCGAGGAGCGTGACCATGTTCGGAGCGAGCCACATCGGCAGCAGCTTGACGGCAGCATTCCACTACGAAGAGTCAGCTCGTTATGTGGTCCAGTACTGGTTTTCAAAGTAGGTGATTGTGGCGTACATAGTGCTTTAAGATATGATTCGAAATCCACGACAAGTCCTCGCTTGAATATTTGTACGTCTTTAGATGGGCCATGGCTTCATCAGAGAGGGGATCGTCTAGGGACATGTGGTCAGCAGTTTAGAGGGATTGAGATGAAGCCAACGAAAGCCGGGGTCAAGAAGAAAAGAAAATCCCACCTACTTGAGCTTTCCATGGCTTGCGTCCTTCAAAACTTGGCGGTCAAGCAGAGCCGCGCTTCCCGTATCCACCAAGCCAACAGATCGAAAAAGTGAGAGAAAATAATGTATGGACAGTGAAAGCAAGACTCCACCGGAAGCGCACGCTCTATAGTCTAAGGTATGTTCGACATGGTTGAGAAGAGCACAGATGACAGTGCAAAACCTGCAGGGTGAAGAAAAGAAGGTTGGGATAGTGAAGAGGTTTCCGTGAGGGTCGAACTTGAACTTGAAAGGGGGCAAGGAAAATACATACAGTCCCAAGTTAGGCAGCTGCCACTGTGGCATGAGTGCTCGGTTCACTTTAGACTACTGCGGAGCACTTGGCATTCCCCGCGCGTCAAACCTCCCGTGACATTCGCGCCTTCACCTTTGTCTTCAATATCCATCAATATTTCATTACATCAAATCAAACAAAATCTTCCACTACCTTCCGACCATCTAATTCATATCATGAGTCATCCGGCGGTCACATAAAGGCTTCCAAAAGCGATCTGAAATTGAGAGGCCCTTCCAACCGATGTCATGCACCACCCCAGCCTCGCTGCCTGGTCGATCAGTCTCGCTTGACCATGGAATCTCAAGAAGAACAGCCATCCATCATCCAGGGGCCGACGTTCACCGTTGCTCACCAAAAGGTTGAATTGGACATCAGCTTCAACCAACAAGTCAATGGAAGAACCGAAATCACCATCTACCCAAATTCTCCCGACCTAAAACAGATCAGTCTCCATGGCCGACAGTGCTCCATCAAGAAGGTCCTGGTAAACAATTGTCCTCCCTCTTCGGTTCAGCATGAAGACCCCTGCGACCAACTCACCCTTCACTCCCGCGCTGGAGTCCACCAGCATCATCTACTCGCAGAGAAGTTGGCAAGATCCGCCGGACCGGACCCAGACCCAGACATCGTCATCGGTCTACCCAAGAAAGTGAAGATCGTGCCTGTTGAGGTCGCAGAAGTGCACACTCAGGCCGCCGGTTCAATCAAAATCACAGATCCGCAGACTCAGGGCGCATCGGCCACTGAAGTGACTCGAGCGCTGTCGGATACCACCACCGCCAAGTTCACTCCCTTGACTGTCATCATCGAGTTCGAGTCTTGCCATGCAAGAGAGACGCTGCAGTTTGTCTCCGGCAGACGAGGCAATGGTCGGTGGCCACACGTCTACACCAGAACAAAAATAGGCTCTGGCGGTGCCTCGTCACTATTCCCTTGTGTCGACCAAATCCACAGTCGCTGTACTTGGGATATATCTATCAAATGCGCCAGGACGGTTGGAGATGCCATCAATCAAGCTCTCGCGGCCGATCCTGCCCGGCGTGATCAACCTCCCGCTGCTGAAGATTCATCTCGCCAGGCCTACGAGAACAAGGAAATTACTGTGGTATGCGCAGGGGAGCTCACTGATGAGATAATGGACAGAAATGATCCCACATCCAAGACAGTATCCTTCTCTTGCTCTCAGCAATTGGCTCCCCAACAAATCGGCTTTGCTATCGGACCGTTTGAGCGTGTCAACTTGAGTGACCTTCGAGATGCACAACAGGTCGAAGACATAGGCCGGAATGCCGTCGAAGTTCTCGCCTACTGTCTGCCTGGCCGCGTTGAGGAGACCAAGAATACGTGCCTACCAACAACAATGGCCATGGACTATATTGTTCAGAAGTACATCTCGTGCCCCGTCAAATCCTATGCCATGTGTTTCGTCGAGGATGCATCGTTAGAAACATCCGTTTTTGCTGGAGTGACGATGTGTAGCACTCGACTACTTTTTTCGGAAGACACTATCGACACAGCCCAAGAAGTGACTCGTACGTTAGTTCACGCCATTGTGTCTCAATGGATCGGTGTTAATATTGTGGCCCAAAATCCTCGGGATACCTGGATTATTGTGGGAGGCGCGTATTTCATCACCAACTTGTTCATGAGAGAGCTATCCGGTAACAACGAATATCGATCTTACGTCAAGCAGCAGGCGGAGAGGGTGGTGGAGCTAGACCACGAACGCCCTTCGATGTACGAGTTGGGAGCTATTTTGCACGTTGATCCTTCTGCATACGAATTTCTAACCATCAAAGCTCCTGTCGTATTGTTCATCCTGGACCGCCGCATCGCTAAGACAGAAGGAACCTCGAAAATGCCGGGTATTCTGGCCAAAATCCTGACGAGAGCTCGGACCGGTGATTTGGACAACAACACACTTGCGACGGAACACTTCCAGAAAACCGCAGAACGTATGGGTCATACAAAGATCGACGACTTTCTCTCACAATGGGTGAAAGGAGCAGGTTGTCCGCGATTTTTTGCCCGCCAGAGGTTCAACAAGAAGAAGCTCGTAGTTGAAATGAACATACAGCAAGAACAGAACGACCGACAAACAGTGAGGGATCTAGATCCGTATTCGTTCATGCGAGATGTTCATGAAGAGTTTCATGCTGTTTATGCCGCACCTCCTCAGCACGTGTTTACCGGGCCTATGACGATCAGAATTCACGAGGCAGATGGAACTCCCTATGAGCACATCGTCAATATCAAAGATGCTAGCACCACATTCGAAGTCCCTTACAACACCAAATATAAACGACTGAAGAGGAGCAAGAAACAAAGGGCTCGAGCGAATACGAAAGCTGCAACTGAGACAGGAGATGATGAGAACGACTCTCTTGTGTACTGCCTTGGAGACGTGCTACAGACCGAAGAGGAAGTCGAAGAGTGGCAGATCAAAGAGTGGACCACCGAGGAAGAGGACAAAATGAACATGGAGTCTTATGAATGGATTCGGCTGGATGCGGATTTTGAATGGATTTGCACCATCAACCTCGCCATGCCAGGCTACATGTACGTGTCTCAGCTTCAACAAGACCGAGATGTCGTTGCACACCTGGAGTCCATCCGCACGATTTCGAGGTTTCCGCCGCACGCAACCATGTCTTCCATCATTGTTCGCACCCTGATGGATCGCCGTTATTTTCACGGTGTTCGGGCGCTTGCAGCAAAGGCTTTGGTGAGACACGCAGCCAAAGAAGTCAACAACATCGGGCTCGTCCACCTTAAGAAAGCCTTCGAGGCCCTATATTGTACCACAGATCGCGGATCCACGATCACTCGACCGAACGATTTTTCCGACCAACTCTCGTACATGGTGCAATGCGAGATTATTGAAGCCATTGGCAAAGTCCGCGATAGTCGCGGATATGCTCCGAAAGAGGTTCGGGATTTCTTGCTTGACAAGCTCAAGTTCAACGACAATTCAATCAACGATTACTCCGACGCACACTATATCGCTAGGTTGATGAAAGCATTGACCGGCGCGGCGATCGCAAGACCTCATTATGCCGAGAGGGACGTGATCGGTGATTTCGACCTCGAAGACGAAGTACACGAGCTGAAGCAATTTGAACATCAGTTCCTGGAGGAGATTGACCGCTACCGTAGAATGGACGAGTGGACATCTTCCTACCAGAATTTGTACTCGCGAACTGCTTTGGAGTGTCAAGCCATCCTAGCCTCTGCGGGCATAGGACAATTTTCACCATTACATTTCCTGCAGTATACCCGGCCTGGCAACTACGATATGCTGCGCCAAACGGCATACCGCGTTCTTGTGACACCGAGAATTCTCGACGACCCTGCGATTCTGCGCTATGCACTGTTCTGCATGGTCGCTGATCCTTCGACCTACATTCGTCAGAGTCTCCAGCATGACTTTGGGATAGTTCTAGGTAGACGTGCTATTGGAGATACAAGCAGTAGCGCTCAACCCGCCGCCGAATCCGAAGGCCTTGTCATTGAAGGAGCCGCAATTGACGTGGTGGACGAGGCATCGAAGCGACAAGATGAGCTCGCAAGACGCCAGAGTCTAGAAGCGGCGGTGAAAGCGCTGAAAGCAGAACTCGGCGGACATCAAGCACTGCAGTCCGCGTTGTGGAATGCTATTTGCTACGATCAGATCACATTGGAGGATTTACAGATGTTGCTGGACTTCTGCCGGATGCTGTACGATACTGTGAACGAGATGAAAGTCACGCTTCGATTACCCCGGTACTGGCAGGTGCAGAATCTGGGCCAGGTAAGAAGATCTCCCTCGCGTTTGTTTGGACGACACTCTCATTTATCGTTGCCATTTCTTCGTGAGAAAGAACGCACAACGCTGACCAGCGATATTTTGCGCCATATAGGGAAAACTCAAGTTCTCTGAGACACTTAAAGTCCGCTCGAAACCCGTCACCAAATGGCAACCTCCCGCTCACCATACTGCTGCGGCCGTAGCAGGACCGTCGTCAACGGCTACCCGCTTAGATCTTGGCCCTCCACGTCCATCTCTCCCAAAGCTGAAATTAAATTTCGGCGCAAACAAGGATGCCAAAGTGCCAAACCGCCAACCGTCTATTTCGCTATCGACTACGAAACTAAATCTCACGCCTCCACCACTTAATCCAGCAGCTCCACCGAGGCAGCCATCTGTCTCAGCGATCCAGCAGCAGGCGCAACAGCGACCTCAAAGTCCAATGGGCGAGCTGCAGAGAAGGATCACGTTGAAGATTCCCAAGAGGCCTTCTCAAGCAGGCAGTCCATCTTCGTGAAAGTTTCATTTGGTGTTGTTGGCATAAATCATAGCATGGTGTTTTTCGCATGGTGGACGCACAGGGTGGTTTTAAGTCGCATGTACCAACATCGCTAGGTTTGAGAAAGGACTCGCAAAATAGATGAGCATCGGGGAGCGCATTTCGCAGCGAAAGGGACAGGTCGCGCAGTAGCTCCCACATTCCTATTGCCGATACTGCGAGCCTTAGAATCTCAGTCTTGTCCTAGTCTTCTTTTCGCAGCGTCGGGCGCAGCCCTTTCCCTCGCTGCTGATGTTCCTGCGCAACGTAGGAGGCCGTCTCTTTTTTCTTTTTCTGTCGTATGGGTGAGGGCTTATCGTCGATCGTCACCCATGCGCTCCAATGCCTCGAGCATCACGACCGAGTTGCCGCGAATGACCACCATGCCTAGCCTCTCGCGGTCACCACCAGCTTTCTCTTCGACGGCCTCATCAAGAACAATGTTCAGAAAGACCTAGGCACCCAATCAATTAGTTTCTTGCTCTTGCCTTCTTTGAATTTTTGCCCTCCTCTAGGTTGTTCGGTATGGGGGTGCAACGTGAGCGGTAAGTACACATACATCGTAGCCACGCAAGATGCCGATGACTTTGCGGTTGCCATTTAGCTGAACAAAGAGACGTTTTTCCATATACTAAAGTTCAAGATTCTCGGGTCAGCGGGGTCCTTTTTCAAAGGACATATGGAAGTGGTTATTGACGGACCTTTTTGAGTTCGGGTTGTGCTTGAGGCATGGTTGCGGTTTGAAGGGATTATGTTCAGAAAACTAAGATCGAATTGTGGTGCCAATGGATGCTGGGTTCCGGGTATCAGGTGGATCTGGGAAGATGTGTGTTTGTCAAGAGCTTGATTATGGCAGGAGAGGCTTGTGGTCGTTTCTTGTAAAGGCGCAATTCGAG
Source organism: Cladophialophora exuberans (assembly GCA_030068005.1). NCBI lineage: Eukaryota > Fungi > Ascomycota > Eurotiomycetes > Chaetothyriales > Herpotrichiellaceae > Cladophialophora > Cladophialophora exuberans. Next base: position 241,097 of record JANSVK010000021.1, on the reverse strand, counting down.
GCTGGAGAAATTCACAATCGAAACATCGACCAGGAAATACTAGTAGTGGATCAAGATTTCACAAAGGTCTGACAAAATGTGTCTAGTCAGTTTTGCGTGTAAATGCAGTCTGCAAGTTTGTCGGACAGATAATTTCAGTAGCACCGATATTCAGCAACTTTTCTATTCCCCGCAACTTCTACCTAGCGCAAAGCAAAGTCATAACAAACTGACTGGGAAGTTCTTGAGTTTTCAGTGAACCCTCGTTCCGATTGTTATAGCGCCATCATAATGTCGTCTCTTTTCACAGCACGCCGGAAACCCAAGCGCATCGCAAGAGAAGAGCCAGAGGATGTGCCCGAGGACGGCGAAGAAGGTATGTATTCCCTGCACACCACCGACGCTCATGTCTCTCAAGAAACTGTCTCTGACCTCTTGTTACCCATTCCTAGTAGTGTGAGACCTTCCACTGACGACCACTATGTAGACACTGGACCCGTCGTTCGAAGGCCGCAGCCGAACGCACCCAAAGCGAAATCGAAACTGCGAGTTTCATTCAACCCAGGCGACGGAGATGACGCAGGCACAGGCGTTTCAACTCCTGCAGAAAACGCAATCTCGCGTTCTACGAAGCCAGCTTCAAGATTAGGTCTGTCCTCCGCAGCACAGGGCATTCTCTCAAGACGAGATCAAGAAGAGCGAGACGAAAGTCGAAGTCGGTACAACAAAGACTACCTAAACGAACTGCGGAACTCGACTCCTTCCACGCCGCGCGACCTCTCTTCCTCTCGAGACAGCCCCTCACTCGACCTCATCCAGCCATCAGCGAACCTCGAACTCGACCTAGAGAGCAAGTTCGGCAAATCTGCCCTCGCCTCCTCGTCTTCATCATCACGCATACCCTCTGCCGCAGAGATCAAAGAGAAAAAGGACCGTCGGGCCCGTCTGGCTAAGGAACAAGCTGCGAACGCCTACCAAGATGCCTCGTCCGCATCGGGCACGGGAGCAGGAGCAGATTTCATTTCACTAGAAGACTACGATTCGGACGGCGAGTTCAGACCGCAGCGCATGCAAGTGGGCTCGTACCTTACGCCGGCACGAGAAAAGGATACACGGCTGATCCACGAAGATGAGGACATCGCAGAAGGCTTCGACGAGTACGTAGAAGACGCCGGGCGCGTGACACTGTCCCGCAAGGGCATGAAGGAACAGTCGCGACAGGACCGCGAATCCATGCGCAACATGATCAATGCCGCCGAACGAGGTGGGGGGGGCGTTGGTTCAGGCTCCGACAGCGACGACGACGACAACTCCGCCTCCGCCTCCGACTCAGACTACGAGCGCCGCCGCGCCTACGACCTCGCGCAAACCCATCACGGCATGGACGGGCTGCGCGGCCACAGCTCCACAACACGCCACCTCACACGACCGCGGCAGCCGCGCGAAACGAGCACGGTGCCGAAACTCAGCGTCGGGCTGACGCGTCTGCGCGACATGGTGTCGGCACTCGAACTTGAGCGTGCCAAGATCGTCAGGCGCCAGGCGGACTTGCAGCGCGAGCGTGCGGACATCAAAGCCAGTCAGGAACACATCCAGAAGAGTCTGGAGGAGGCAGGCCAGGAGTTAGAACGAGTTAGGAGGGAACATGAGAAGACTATGATGGTGAATGCCAGTGGTAATGGGTCTGCAGGTACCGGTGCTACGAATGGTCACCTTGCTGGTACTGATGAAAACCGAGGTTTGGACTCCACGACGCCGGCGACAGCAAGAGGGCTGGAATCATTCGGCGGCGATTCGTGATGCGAACAGTAATTGTTGATATCCTCGATACCTTGAGATGCAGTAATCGACAAAGCTCCCTACAAGTGTGTGCTTTTTCCCCAAACAACGCCATGCACGCGGCCGACTACGAAGTCTCGCACACGGTCGAGACGGTATACCGCGATATCTGAACAGGGGAGCCCGTTTAGGATGTGGCTCAGGCTCTCCTGTAAACCGGGCCTTTCGTCGTTACCAGGCAGCAGGATTACCAGGGGTCCTAGGGGTCCTACAGCGACTGACTCGACCCAAACATGATTGAACTCAGAAGAGGCAATCTTCGGAAACTTGTTGCATTGCAAGTCAGTCAGGCTGTGCTGTTCTGCCTCGTCTGCAGTTGTTGGGCAGACATGTCGACAACAGGGAGGTTGAGCAAGTTCCGAAAGTCTCTGGGGCCTTCGATAGGAGTTTTGATGGTCGTGACGATTCTGTCTTCATCCAAGCGCAAATCTATAACGAAGAGGGATTTTTCCGGCATCTCTCGCAGCCTCTGATCCCGTTTCCTGCCAATGCGACCTACCTAGGGTACGCCACGGTCAACTCACTTCCTGGACAGAGCGTTCTGTCAATGTCTGGACTGGCATTGGATCGATCGAGAAGCTGTATATACCACGAGCACACATGCTGTTGTAGCAAAAGCGTCTTCAGGTCGGTTGAGCCCATGACCTCCGGTAGGGTAGTCAGATCGTGTGGCTTGTCGCTCGGGGCCTGGGAAAATGATGAAAAACTCCCCGAGGTGCTGGTTCCAAATGGAGCAATGAAAGTCTACTGAAAGGAAGATACGGTAGAGAGCCTTGAGTCGTCCTAGCTTAAGATGAAAAATGATCAGACTGCCTCGCCGGGCTTCCACCAAATGGTGTTTGGCGAATTCTCAGGCCCCTTACACATACTCACATTGTCATAAACATGTAGACGAACAGTCTACACCACTTTGTTGTCTTCCAGTAACAAATTCTTCAGTACTGCAGGCATTGACTTCATTGAATCTCAACGTTTATTTAAAATCTGTGGGAGAGGCGCTTTTTGGTCTGCCTGCTTGTCTGTCTGTCTAGCTCAATCTCGCCTTTCGCAGCGTTTTTCAATTCCCATATTTGCTTTGTTTCAGTTTGTTGCGAACTTGGTCAGCTTCCACCATCCAAGGCGTGCCCGCGTGTGCTTCGTGTCATCAACAGCTGCAATGCTCGTGCTCTTTCTCGCCGTCACGCCCTCAAATAAAGACGTGTCCATTCTCTCTTCATTCATTGGCCCACCGCGAGAAGGAGCTCAGGAAAGAAAACGAGATTCTAGCGCACGCAATTCTCAATCTTCCAGCATCGCAACAGCTCCAAATCATGATGATTGTGCAATCCAAGAAGCCCATGCCGATCTGCTACCACCTATCTTGTTTCTTCTGGAGTCATGAATATCACCTAGGAAGCTGCATCAGCAAATCAGAATACTCGTGCTCATCAGCCTTGCCGAGCTCGCCATGCCACTAGTCATCTTTCCACATGGCATCGTCGAATAAGCACATGCGCACCGACATGTGCAATGCGCATGTCATCCACATTGCTGCCTCTTATCAGCTGAGGGAGGCACCTCGTACTCCTCAATCTCTTGCGCGCGGCGGGCACCACGACAAAACTAGGTACAGAGTTGCGCGAAAATTCTCATAGAGACCGCCTACAGGGCGGAGAAGACAAAGAGCTGGAAGCATCGTTAGTATACGTTCAGCTTCTCACAATCAAGCAATACTCACATTATTTGTCGCAGCGATGGCAATGCTATCTTCGAATGGATGCCAACTCATATGCAAGATCTTTTTGTTAAAGTCGATTTGATCAGCATCGGTCTCCTTTCTCATTCTGCTCCCTGCACCGGTGGCGGCAGGGCTGCCTGCTCTTGAGCCACCTTTCTTGGCACCATTCGGACTGGCCGAATTAATGGGAGTCGGCACTCCAACTTTCTTAGCCTTGAAGGCCGATTTGTCTGCTTGGAGAACGACCTCAGTTTCTTGTTCAGGATCTGATGGGTAGATCATGAAGTTGTTGTTATAGCTGCCTGTCATGACATTGCTTCCGTCACCGCTGAAGACGACCTCGAATTTGTCAAAGATGCTGTCGTTTTCGTAGGTGTCACACAATCGAGGTCGCAGGTGTTCATGGATGGGGATTGTCTTGACAGGTTGTCTCTCCATATTTACATCCCAGATCTTCACAGTCAAGTAGTCTCTTGAGAGAATGTATCTGCCATCGTGTGAGAATCGTACATCGGAAATGGAGGAGATGATCTCGGAGAAGAAGGATCGAGAAGAGGGGTCTTCTTCCTGTTCAAATTCTGGGAGATGTCAGTATCACAGGAATCATAGACAGTATATCACCTACGCTTAGCATGCTGGTCGCACAGAGCACTTTCTCTCATATCGGCCAACTTGATGGTTCCCTTCGAACTGGCATACATGAACCAATTACAGCTGTGAGGATGAAACTCTGCGGCGGTAATAACTTCAGTGAGTTCCTCCATGTTTGCAGGCTTGATATCAACGATATTGAAGCTCTGGTCTTGGATATTGAGGTTCCAGAGGTTGATGCGAAGATCATCACTGCTGATGAAAGTCTCGCCATCGCTGTTGACAGAAATACTATTGATGTGATAAGCGTGAGCATTGGCGTAGGTGCGACGAGGGACCGCAGCCACGACGGTATCGTGATGGGTCATTCGAGGTAGCTTCAGCTGCGTTGCATCTTTGAAGCGTGGGCGTGGAGGTCCTCCCCCACCAGCGCCAGCCGGAGTCAGTTCGTTGGACAGATTGTTTTCCGCAACCACTTTGAGAGATTTTTCAAAGACCTTCCATAGCTTGATTGTCTTATCGTTTGTGGAAAGGAGGTAATGGGAGGCATTTTGACGACGGCACCATTTGATCTTATTGATCTTTTCTTCTATCTCAAGGGATTTCAGGTAGTCAAATTCGGGTTCGTGAGACTGGAACTCTGTATGAAATTTGTACTCGCATGTCTTCTTCTATAGGCAGGTTAGCTTGAGACAGCTGTCCAAAGACAGTCGCTGCTGCGGCACTCACAGTTTCATTGCGCTCAAACAGAACGACACGACCGCCTTTGTCTCCAGTAGCCAGATAGTTTCCGGTGTGGTCAAATTCGACGGTAGAGATGATATCGGCTTCAGTTATGTCTTCGACGTCACCTTTGTCACCAAAACATTGGGTGAACTTCCAAGTGGGAGTTCCGTGCTCGGTTTCCACCATCTTTCATTACAAGAGTGCGTTGGCGGGACCAGACGAGTTTGCCCGGGTAGCACTGCACACACCTAGAGCACTTGTAGGATTACCTCTGGCAGGTCATGGAGCAGTCGCGCTCACAGGCCGGGGAGTTGATGCGGACGCAGAAGCGATGAGCGTAGATCGGGTTGTGAGGAGGCAGTTGCAGGTGTGGTGAAAGTGACGGGAAAGTGACGAGGTTGGGCTGGCACGCTGGGGTTGGAATCCCGGTTTTGTCAGCTATGAGGACCAGGCAACAAAGCCAAAGCGTGATGATGCCGGTGACGGGATTTTGAGGATGAGGCGGAGATTGTCTTGTGACAACAGGTTTAGGCAAAGAATGCAGAATATCGGATGTCAGCAGGGGAGGATGGTTATGTGACTGTGACTGCGGTGGTGAATCGTGGGGAGGACGACAGCAATTGAAGTACCTAAAACCAAGCAAGCAGGTTAGCCGCCGCAGTGAATTGCAGTGAATTACGAGGGGTTTCTGGGTGCCTGGGTTCCCCATGCCGCCCTTAGCAGCCCTAGCTTAGCATCTCGCCCGCCTACATTGCAGCTATCTAGATAGGCCGGTGCCCAGCTCGCCTGAGTGCCTGGCGAGGCAATCAAACTGTTGGTTAGAATGACTGACACATGTCGAGGCTCATCACTCAGCCTTGCCGACCTCGGATCATCAAGCTCAATCAAATTCTCCTACAGCGAATAGTCAACCGGATCGATGGCTAGGTGTCCTTCAATCATGCCGGTGACGACATTATAGAGCTCTCTTCTCCCTTGGATGCTACGGCAGACCTCCATAATGCGCATCCGTTTGCCCAAGGTCTCGCTGCAACGAGGCCTGCATACAAAGTCTGGCAGGAATATTCCTACCGTCACAGAGAGGCTCAGAGAGATACAGGAGGGGACCGGTGGTCCTTTGGGATCAGGACCACTCTCTCGTTCCGAGATCAGAGCGAGAGAGAGAAGGCTACAGGGTCTGATCAGTGAGCTCGAAGGTGTTGAAGAACCTAATCACGAAGCAGCCGATACAGATCCAAGCTATCAGCCTCCTGAACCTGCTTCGCCTGGTGCCTTTCTAGACAATGGCCAGCTACTCGACAATGGAAAACCTCTGGTCTCACCCATTCTGCTTCGCGATGCGTGCAAGTGTCCAGAGTGTGTCGACCCTTCCGACCGACAACGCAACTTCTCATACGCAGACATCCCGCCCGACATCAGCTACTCCTCGGTGTCTCGAATTGGAAAAACTGCGCAAACCATGGTCAGCTGGCGCAATGACGCCCCTCCTCATTATGATGGCAAATCAGTAGTATTTGACTCTGATACGATCAAATCTTTCAAAAAGTCATTTCGTAATCCGCACTGGGCCTTATACGGTTTACCTCAGAGGCTATGGGATGCCAACTCCTTCTCTGCCGAGTCGCACCGGATAGAATACAACGACTACATCCACAATGACGATGTATTGGCAGAAGCGCTACGTATGCTATGGCAAGACGGCCTGGTTCTCATTGAAGCTGTTCCCGCGGCAGAAGAATCCGTCTCAAAGATAGTCACCCGCATTGGTCCTCTCATGAACACGTTTTACGGGTCTACCTGGGACGTCCGTTCGGTTCCAGATGCAAAGAATGTCGCCTACACAGCCAAATACCTGGGGTTTCACATGGATTTGCTCTACATGAACGAACCTCCGGCCTATCAATTCCTCCATAGCATCCACAACGAGAGCACGGGCGGTGACTCGCTCTTCGCCGACACGTTCAAGGCTGTCGACATGTTATACGCTGAAGACCCTCAAAAATTCATCGACCTGATGACCTACAACATCCGTTATGAGTACGACAACGACGGTCACTTCTACTCGGACGCCAAGCCCACCATCGTCAAACGTTCACCATACCTACCTAAACGGGCGTCGAGGAATGCGCAATTCCCGAATGTAATGAGCCAAGTCCAGGGAGTCCACTGGTCTCCTCCCTTCGTGGGTAATCTACAGGCCAAACACCACTACGAGCTGGTCGACCTCGTCTCAGCGAGCAAGGCCTTTTCCGACATCCTCCAGCGGCCCGGCATGGCGATTCGAGGGAGACTGGCGCCAGGGACCTGTGTTATCTTCGACAACCTGCGCATAGTACATGCCAGAGACGCGTTCGACGCCAATTCTGGTAAGAGATGGCTGAGAGGAGCCTATCTCGGGCGCCAGGACTTTATCAGCAAAGCCTCGACGCTCCAGCACAAGATGCCCGCCAACATTCTGCGTCAAGAGTCCTGGAAATGGAGTCCAGATCGGAAAAAAGGAACCAAAATCCTGGGTTGATCAGAGTCCGAGACGTGGAGAGATTCATTGTACAGGAATGGCTCGCTTTTGATGTGCCGCATTTTGAATTGACTTGTAGATACTTCAAGCACCGGGAAGAAATCAGCATCACTCAATTTTGGAAGCAAAACAAATCACATCTACCTTCTTGCATTGAAAGCGATGTACAAGTGTTCTGTAAAGCTCTTCTGTCCTTCAAATCACCTTCCTTTCGCAAATAACATCATTTCATAATCAATTTGTCAGTTCCATCGTCAATCGTTCCTTCTTACGTTGCAATATGGGTCCCGTGGGATCCGCTGTCTGAGCTACAGTAGGGGAACACAGAGGACTTCTGCTAATGACTTGCGTCTCCAATCAGTCGCACTGAGTGAGGAAACCAGCCAGCGGACCGGTGCACGAAACACTAATTCCTGCGACCGCCGTTGCGCAACGTGACCACATTTGAGGATATCGATGGACCGCTCTCTGGTTCCATCGAAGGCACCATGTAAACTCAAGCAGTCACACTCGCCTTATACGGCGTGAAAAACTCTGGGTCCGCTTCCATCTCTTCTCGGACCTATATCGCGAAACAAAGAAGAGGTCAATCATTAGCAAAATTTCCGTATCAGCTTCAAAATACATTACCCCATGAACGAGAGCTTGTAGATAAGGGAGAGAGAAGGGAGAGAAGGGGGCCAGATTTTGACGTACAATATCTAGTCCACCCACAAGTTCGCCGTTGGTGTACAGTTGTGGGAAAGTAGGCCAATCCGAGAAGACTTTGAGACCTTCGCGCACATCATTGTCGGCGAGGATATTGAAAAATCTGGGAAGCCGCAATGTTAGACTAGTCAGTAGCTTCAGGAGTCCCCGACTGCTCAGAGCGGAAGGAATTTGGTAGAGCAATGAAGGAGTGGAAAAGCGTCAGCACATACCCATACTTCACTTGGTTTTCACGAAGGATGCCAACAAGTTGGCGACTGAATCCGCATTGGGGCGCGCTGGGTGTGCCTTTCATAAACAGCATAACTGGTCTGGAAGTCGCCGAATCATTGTCAGTAAGTTCTGCGTGTTGCTGGCGCTATTCTTGCTTTTCCTGTTGCAAATTTTCATCCGGCTCGGATGATGATCTAGATGAACTTACGCAGCTTTCACCAGCTTCTCCAACCTCTGGTTCAATTCTTCCTTCTCCTCCACTGACTGCGTCGGAACGTCATCCTTAGGGGCATAAGAGCTGAGATCCTTGGTCGCTGCGCCGTTGGTTATAGCCTGCGGTTCGGCCTTCAGAGGTGGAGGAATGGTCGCTTTCCCATTCACACCATTCGATGCACCGTTACTGCCTGTGCCGGCGTACTTCTCCACTGCTGTCCTCACTTTCGTCGCATCACTGCCACTGACTGTCTCCAGTGTCTTTCCGTCCCGTTGGATCACCAGATAAGGCACGGCGGTAACGTCGTAGGTTTCAGATATCTCGGGGAGGTCCTCGGCGTTTATTGAGAGGAAAGAGAGTTCCGAACTGCGGGAGGATGGGTAGGTGGAGGCGAGCGCTGAGAGGATGGTGTTCGTCTGCACGCACGGCGCTGCCCAGGGCGTGTGGAAATAAATTACAAAGATATGTGAAGGAGATGCAGAGGCTGTAGTCTGCTCGAACTGCGACTCAGAGGTGATTTCCTGCAGCGTGAGGGTCGCCATCTTGGGTCTTTTTCGTAGAAGTTTCTGGTTTGCAAGCAGCAAGATTAGGTTGACGGTGCCGACTGATGGGAGTTCACTTGTAAGAAAAGAGAGGAGAGTGGAATGGAAAGCGGTAGGTGGGTGAAGGCGAAAAAGTTGCGACAGAATATCCAGGACGTTTAGTAATTCTGAGGAAAGTTACAAAACGCGTGATGGTGTATTGTATTTTACCCAATGACGCCATGCCCGTTATCGGCTTGAGTATCGGCTTCAGCCTTGTCCAGCCTCGCCGTCTTCTAAATACCATCAGATTACAGTGTTAAGACTTATCACTTCTCATATAAAGCTGGAGTCGTCCAGAGATGACTACCTGGGCACTATTGTAGACTGTATTATTTTGTTCCACCTCTCCATCGCAACTGGCATTCTGTCCCCGGCTATCATGCATGCAGAAAAACTGATCCTTATGCCCCAATGTCCCTCAACCACGACACTGCCGTGAAGCTGGCAGCGGACTGCCTGAAAAAGTTATCCATAGCTTCTGCTTTGCTCTCGCAGTCGTGGACATGCCAGAACAAGGGCAAGTCCAGCTTGTTGACTTGTCTGCACTTCCCGAGGATCCACTTCGTTGCGGCATTAAAGTCATTGCCGCCTTCATATCCCTCAAAGTGACTTCTTATTGGAGAAATAGGTATCTGTGCTCTGAACGCGGTCGCATTTGTGAATATCAGGAGAATAATGCTTTTGGTGAAGTAATTGGACCGACAAAGACCCTTCAAGTATGATAGTCGTTCTTGGAGCTCGTTTGTCTGGTCGGCGTCGTCTAGATATCTATCGTAGCATGTGAGGTCGATAGTGAAGAGGCAGAATTGTACACCGGCAAACTGCGAAATGATTTTCATCGCGTGGCTCTCGTTGATCTCGACCACACGTAGCGTTAACGAGTTCATGATCAATTCCGTCTCTTTCATGGTCTCGATATTCTCAGGTGCTCGAATGATATCCATGTTTCTAGGTATGTAGTCGGGTTGGCAAATTCTCTCCACGGCGTTGAGGTAACTAGCAGATCATTAGCCTCTGACACTGAGAAGCGTGCATGATAAGGAAGGAACTCACTAGGCAGTCGTCCCATTTTGTCGCATCACTGAAAATGCTTGTTGGACGTGCCAGTTGTTCCAAATCTGTTTCACAGAAGCTGCCACTTCGACGGTGACCTCCCAGTCGGGACCCCCAGTTTTGGCAAAGTCTTGCACAATTGCTGCATGGTTTCTACTGGCTTGACTGACCAAGCCAGTCCCGAGTTCTTGTACATAATCGAGCATTGCTACCAGCGCTTTGATAGCAAGAGATGTGATGGATCTTCTGTAATCTTCAACCTCGACATCCGTGAGAGGCAATCCGTAACGCTGTCTCATCTGCTTAACAATCGTTGATCGGCCATGCTGGTCTCCGACAGCGAGGATTTTGATTTCTTTGCTCAGCTTGCGAGCATCGGCCTTTAATGCCAAGTCAATTTTAGCGGAGTCTCTTGCTGTACTCTTGAGCTGCAGCGTCGGAGATTCGGAGCGAGCCCGTCGCTGAAGCTGCTCAGCCGTGCGCTCTTCGGTAGGACTTGCAGCACGGCGGAGCATCGATCTGAAGGTGTTTTGGTAGATTTTATGTTTTAGAAGCAGTCCGTCGAATGCGAATGTCTTTGACAATTTTGTATCTGTAGAGAGGTTGGAGAGACTGGTTCTGAAAGTAGCGAACGAGGCAGAATCGCGGAACCCAATCAGCGAAGTGGCGTCGTCCCTTGCACGGTTGAAGATCTTTCTGCTATCCTTTCTCTCTAGGAACCGCTTTTGATCATTTGCTGTACGACTTCGTTCCCGTCAGCAACAGCTCCTGCGCGAGATCATTCAACTTACCATTGAAAGGCCGTAAGACACAGGTTGAGGGCATTGATTTGATGGTTAAGACGGGTGGAGCAGTCTTTGGTTGCTTGATCCTCCAGCAAGTAAATGGTCTTGCTGCCGATCTTGAGGATCTCGTCGTCTCCCCATTTGAATTTGGAGATCTGGTTGTGAATGTATTCTATAAGTAGCCTGCAATGAGTGACGGCATCCTCCAGATCAATCATAAGTTGGAAATGTTGGGAATCATCCGCTAGTTCTTCTGCCCATTTTTGAACTTGTAGCAGCGCTGTTTTGACAGTGCGAAGTTGACTAGTCAACAAGACGATGTTGAGCTCGGCCTGCTGATACCTTTGGCGAAGATTATTCAAAGCAGCGACTGACTTTGTTATGACCGAAACGATGCTGGCCACGCCGGCAATCACACCCAAGGTGCCTCCGAGAGGCTCCATGAATCAGACTGAGAGATCCCGGGCGGATGAGATCTAGAGTCAAACTCTCCCGGAAGGGGCGAGGGCTTGGTGGGAGTCAAATAGTGTGGTAAGTCGGCTGGCTCGTGTCTTGTTATGCTCTGAAGCATTCAGCATCCTCCCGCCGCGGCAAGCCGTGATATGCCATGAAAGGTACTAACTAGCCAGTGACAGGTGGCTAGATGGAAGCACAAACGCCAACCTGATACACAGCCTCTCTCTGAGATTGGGCAGAGGCCCCTTAAGCACGCTTTATCTTGCACCAAACCCCAGACAAGTTCTGCCGAGCAAACGTGGTCGGCCCCAGATAAGAATGGTCTTTTGCTCGGTGGCGTCCACTAACGCGCGTGGGCTCGGGCTGTGGAAGGAATGGAACTTGAATTCCAGTGCGTCGAACAATCTTGAATCACCAGGTTCGATGAGTTTTCGGGTCACTAGCGTGGTTGTGACTACGACTGACCGGTGACCAGGTGCCTGATTTCGCTTCTCATTCGCGTCCCTCTTGGGTGTAGTTCGATTATTCAGGATTCAGGAGTGTTATGTGCCGTTAAGTCGGTGTCACTAGGGAGGGAAAGGCTCCAGGGGCCGGACGCGAGAAAACAACGTGCCCATGTGCTGTGGCTGCATGAAAGCATGAAAGCTCTTGGATTCATGGTGACCAAACTTGAAGTGACGCAAGGCGGCATGAGGACTGCGGTGCTAGTGATTCTGCAGCAAGCACATGATCCCATTATCCCAGACCAGACACGAGGTACCCTGGTCGGGCGCAGGCCCACGTTGCATTTCTGAAACACTTGCAATGTTGCTCCTCGACAAGTTGGGGATTGTTCCAACTTCCGTCTTGAGAAATTGAGTAGAAGCTCATCTATTGGATATGAGACCTTATCTGTGAGTTCTCCAGCCTGATGCTTCGAAAAGCGAGGTCTTACAACTTTCTTTTTCTGCAGGGATACAGCATTCCAGGCCCGCTTTTCCTGTTCCTGGGCGCACCGTCAGATAAGGCCGGCATTAAGAGCTACCTAGGTACTGTTCTGAAACAGAGCATACTGGTATGCACGGGCGGGCCGACCGAAAATGGGCAGGTGTCCGACCAAGGAAGCAAAGGATTGTAGCATTGAAAGAAGAGGCTGGGAGGGCGAAGTGTGTGATGAACTGTGATGATACAGAATGGAGGACAATTACCTAGGTAGGGAGTGCTTAGAAGGTTGCCCCGTGGCACTTTGGGTTAAGCACGAGGTCTCGGCTACCCCCACAAGGGGCGCTTAACTTCCCTTGAGACTTGAAGTTCCGACTGAACAGATAGGCGCCTCGTCCTGAACTAAAGTCGATGGCCCGGCGCCCCGGGCTCGGGCAAAATTGGCAGCCCGGCAACTGTACCGAGCTGGACATGCAGCCCAAGTAGCCCTACTGCTCAGGGGCAGTCATAATATCTAGCGAGGACGGCCTTTTAAATTTCAAACATCCACATCTAGGTACAAGTGCTATTTGATTCAACCCGATGCAAAGTAGGCGTACCTTGGTATGCCACTTAGGACAGACAGTCCCTCTAGCGCTTTCTTACGGAATGCAGTGTATCATTTTTGGAGCGAGAATCATTACTACGACAGCTTTTCCAACGTGAAGGAATTCGTCCAAGTACATGTACTTTCCTAGGTGGTATCCCCCCATCCTTGCAAGTGCTTGCCCACCTCACCCCTTCCGGAATTTGGGAGTTTGTTTGTTGTTTTTTTGGCCTTCAAGGTTGATTGAGTCGCTCTGTCAAGCTTGAACGAGCTCGCTGACCGCATTTGGCCCCATCTCTGAGTTATTTGCATTTTCTCGCCATACGTGCATTGATTTGGGTCCTGTTTTCGAGCTACAAATGTCTGGTAATCGACTTGAAATACATGGCATCGTCATTTCAGCAATCCACCCACGTTATCGAATGGGTCAAAATGGCATCGTAAGTGCTGACGGCGATGGGTGCTCCTACGCCCGGAGACGTCAGAAATTGGCCAAAATTGACGACAGAAATCTAACAACCTGATACTAGCAGCTCGTCTCGTCTCACTCCAATCGATCACGACCCCACAATTCCCCGTTTAACAAGTCCTCATGGGGCGAGCTGATCAAGGAAGCTGTCCTTCCATAATCAACGAATCCACTGGATAATCATACGTTGCACAAGCCGGATCAGATGCCTTTAGTATATTGGGCATGAGGCCCCCAGCTCCAGATTCGCACTTTAAACCTACCTTGCAATCACCTTGGAAACCATGGCGAAGAGATAAATCATTCGCAACTTGATTGACAAGGTCGTTTCAGTCAATATTAACCGTGGGAAAACTTGTCTTGTTGATCCACAGAGAAAATGTTGGACAGCTGGCTTCAGACACATGCTCAGCAATTTGTGCTCGGGACATTGAAGCGAATTGAACATGGACGGCTGAAAGTGACCACTAAATACCAGGGAGAAAAGGAACAGCACTTCGTTTTCGGGCAACCGGGCAAGAACGCCGAGGACGACAAGGATGAGATTACGGTGGTGGTGAAGGATCCCAATGTCTGGACACGGCTGTGCCAGGCATTCGACTTGGTAAGACTTCATCGCACCTCTAAAGTTTGTCGCGGGAATGATTGATCTGGTTTGTAGGGATTTGCAGAGGCGTATATGCTTCAAGAAGTTGATTGCAATAATCTTGTCGGACTCTTCTCGGTAAGAACACCAAATGCACAATACGTCGTGGACGGACATACTTATACGATGCTCTCCAGCTGTACATTTCCAATCGCAACGCTCTTGGGTTTTCGGGAGGAAATTTGCTGTACCAGCTCGTTCCTCGAATTACTCGGATTCTTTTCCGGCCGAAGAATAACACTTCGAATGCTCGGAAGCATGCGGGTTTTCATTATGACACCTCCAACGACCTCTTCCAAGCTTTCCTTTCTCCAGATTTGAACTATTCGAGTGCTCTTTGGTGTGGCCAAGCAGATGAGCCGTTGGAAATCGCCCAGCGTCGCAAGATCCATAATATCCTCGATAAAGCCAAGATTCAATCGCATCATCATGTCCTTGACATTGGCTGTGGATGGGGATATCTTGCGATGGAGGCAGTGAAGACAACTGGATGTCGTGTGACGGGGTTGACTCTCTCAGTAGAGCAGAAGTCGTTGGCAGAGGAACGAATTCGAGCGGCGGGGCTACAAGAAAAGATTGAGATCTTGCTCTGCGACTATCGTAGGGCCACGGCTCCTCTAGGTGGCTACGATAGGATTGTCTCGGTGGAGATGCTTGAGCACGTGGGTGAAAAGTATCTGAAAAGCTACTTTGCAACCATCTCAAAACTGTTGAAGCCCGAAGGCGGCATAATGACGGTCCAAGGCATCACGAACATCAATTATGTGAGTTCAATGTCGCCGCGCCCTCTTCAATTGGTCTTCGCTAACAAGGTCGCAAGATCTACGAGAACAGTCCGAAGGTCGACACTTTCATAGACCGCTACGTTTTCCCTGGGGGGTACCTTCCAACAGTCCAGCAACTCCTCGCCGCTATCCACGCCGGTTCGAAGGGCAAGCTTGAAGTAGAGACCGTTCAAAATATCGGACCTCACTACATACGAACCCTCCAGTGCTGGCGTGAGAATTTCGACAAAAACTGGGACTCGATCCGAAAGAGTTTTGCAGAGCGACACAAAGAGGCTTCGGAAGACGACATTGAATTCTACCGTCGAAGGTGGTTGGTAAGTGTCTTTTCCGTTTACATTTGGAACCATCACCCAAGCTCCCGGTATATCAGACGCTAACGACTGTTTGCTTATGTAGTATTACTTCATGTACTGCGAATCTGGGTTTCGCACACGAATTCTGGGCGACTATGTGATTTCGGCAGTCAGAACTCCTGAACCGGACATCCCTTCTGGCGTCCCTCATTAAACAGGTGTTTGATTAAGAGATGGTGTTGACAATTTGAATTTCACATAGCTCTAAGATAAGCATATCTCCCCCAAAGGGTTTTAGAAGTTTAAACATTTGCTCGTCATGAGGAACGCAACGGACATGGCTTGTGCGACAATCGCCCGGCCAAAAGCGTTTTGGTACCACCATGCTTAAATGCCCAAAAGAGATGATTGTTTGCACGGAGATGTGCTACCGCTCTCGGTTCTGTATGAACACCAGTCTCGCTCCTGCTATGATTCCGTTCATCGTCCAACATGGAACGTAAGGGTCTGCCCGACAAGAGGAAAAAGATCCGTTGACAAACGGTGGTGAGAAGCGGGATGACAGCATCCTCAAATGTTGGATGACACTCCAAGTGGATATGTTGACACATGCTCGTCAGACTAACTTGAAGTGCCGGGATCTCCTCTTACAGTATTTCGGTATACGCATTCGTTAAGCACACAAGGCTGTACGTCCTTAGGCAACTGGGCTGCCGCCGTATATCGAATCCTAGATAGGTAGGAGCTAGGAATTGAGGGGCCCGGATAGGCTATCTGAGTCACCCATGTGCAGACCTGTAGATGTAAGCTACGTATTTACACATCAGCCCCCGGGTAAGAGCCCTGTAAAAGCCCCCTACGGTGTCCATATCTGCTTGGATGCTGCCTGCCCCCGTCCAACGCTCCTCCCCATGATTAAGTTTGTACTTGTTACAGGTTTTCACCTTCACTAATTTCTAATCTCTTGTGCACATACCACGGCGTCTGGCTAATAATGAGCACATGCTGACTCCCAATGATGTTGCCTAGCCTCAAATAAGTATCCCATTCATTGTCCACATTATCCGATCGCCCCAGCACGCAGAGAACGAGCCGCATATCAACTGACGTGAGAATAGAGGGTCTCAAGCACAAGAGCTTCCTTGAAATGCGTTTGTGCGCGGCAAAGTAATTTTGTCCTCGTCTAGGCAAATGATGCTCCTATCCTCGGTTGTATTCTCTAAGAAACCAATTCGGGACCCGTCGTTCGATCGAAGGATCAAACGTGGCCTTATTATGCACTTACTATTCGACCCAAATCTGGACGCGCGATTGCCAGGAAGGTATCAATTGCGTCAAGATCTGACACTAAAACTGATGGGTACCAAGTATAAATGCGGGACTGCTGCTACACGACGAGCACAGCATCCCCCTGTTAATATTCACAAGATTGCAGTCTAGAACACGTATTCCAATATGCGGGCAGTGGTTGATAGTAAGTCGACTTACCAGAATGATGCTGCAATAGATCTTTCGCGGCAGTTATTAAACCTCGTTCGGCGCATCCGTTGGTTCAATTTCTCATTCTTGGTCCTGATCCCGCTCGCCGGCATCGTCCAGGCTTTCTGGGTTCACCTATCTTGGGAGACCTGGATCTGGTCGGCAACGTACTATGTTCTCACTGCTGGATCCATCACAACTGGTGAGCGAGCTCACTTTCTGGTGTGGGATCATACATCGGACTAAATCTGTCAGGCTATCATCGCTTGTGGTCCCACAGGTCCTATTCAGGCTCTCAGACATTAAAAGTCTTGCTGGCCCTCTTTGGCGCGGGCTCAATACAAGGATCAGTCAAATTCTGGGTCCGAGAGCATCGGGCTCATCATCGTTTCACCGACACAGACAGGGATCCTCACAATATCAAGGAAGGATTCTGGCATGCACATATCCTATGGACGATACTCGAACAGCCAACGAAAGACAATCGGGTGGACATTTCAGACATTAAGAATGATCCCATCGTGATGTGGCAGCACAATAACTATGTGTTACTAGCGTTGGGAATGGGATGGCTCTTTCCGGCGGCAGTGGCGGGACTTGGCTGGGGTGACTGGTACGGAGGATTCATTTATGCCGGAATCATTCGCACCTTTCTCGTCAACCAGGCGACCTTCTGTGTCAACTCTCTCGCACATTACTTGGGAGACCAGCCATACGACGACAGACGAACGCCACGAAACCATTTGATCACAGCAATCATTACGCTCGGAGAAGGCTATCACAACTTCCACCATGAATTCCCCTCGGACTATCGAAACGGGATTGAGTGGCAGCAGTTCGATCCGACGAAATGGATAATCTGGCTGTGCGAGTGTGTCGGACTAGCGTATAACCTGAAGCGGTTTCGGCACACCGAGATCGAGAAAGGCCGCATTCAGCAAGCGCGAAAACGGTTAGAAGAGAGAGGGAAGAACCTCGACTGGGGTACTCCCATTGCCCAGTTGCCAGTGCTGGAATGGAATCAGTATCAGCGAAGGGTCGCTGAAGGCGAAACCCTAATCCTCGTCGAAGGCGTCGTCCACGATGTGTCCAAGTTCTGTGAAGAGCACCCTGGAGGTAAGGCCATGTTAAAAGCGAATCTGGGGAAGGACGCCACCGCGCTGTTCAATGGAGGCATCTACAACCACTCGAATGCGGCGCGGAACATCCTCGCTACGATGCGTTCTGCCGTCCTCATAGGCGGTATGGAAGTAGAGGAGAGGAAGTCGCAAAATCTGTGATCTCGCGGCCAGGCGAAGTATGCCAGACGAAGTACTTCGCTTCGCTTGGACCCCGAATTGCCCTTTGTAAATAGATTTCAATCTCCCCTTTCGATCAATCTCACTTTCTTTTGGCCGTAAATTCACCCTTAGCACTCGCAGATCTCGTCTCATATTATCAACGTAGAGTAAGTCGCTATGTCTACGCTCAAAACAATCTAATCCAACACGCTAAAAACACCGAGGGAGCGCCATGCTCATGCGAAAAAGGAAGCTCATAATAGTACATGTATGTACAAGAAGTAGCAAGCGAGGCAAGGGAAATCACCGACACCGCATCTCCAGCGGGCCCCTTGTACCATCCGCCCTAGGTCGCCTCACTCGTCATCATCACTGCTCCACCCCATCTCGGCCTCCACCACGACCACCTGGGCCCTCTTGACGATCTCCGCCCTCATGACATCGAGGACCCTCTCACCGATGCTGCGGGGCGTCCAGGGCGGCAGACTGACGGGCACCCCAGTGGGGATAGAAGGAGGTGTTGAGCTTGAACGTAGCGGATTTCCGGGGTGACCCAAGCTTCTCTGCAGTGGCGCGGCGCGATTTCGTCACGCAGGCCAGCACGACGCGGCAGCCGGGACAGCAGGACTCGGTCGTGGCGAGGAGGTCCGTGACGTGCGTGAAGCGGCGGATGAGGGCCGCCGGGAGCGAGATGCCCTGCTAGGCGAGACACGCCGAGATCGCCGCCGGGCTGGGCGCTGTGACCAGCTTGGAATGGCGGACGCGCTTGACGCTGGGGTCCCTGAAGGGCCCGGGGTTGTAGAGGGACGGGGGGAAGGCGAAATCCAGCATCAGGGCGTGCAGGGTGAGGAGGATACACTCGCTGTGCACCGTGCCCTTGAAGTTGGTCGGGCAGAGCGCCTCCTTCGGCACGGAGTCGTCGAGCCACACGCGGAGGGAGTCGAGCAGCGATGGCTGCGGAGCTCAGATCTGTTCCAGAGTGTCGTCCACATCCAGAATGCGGGTCTGCTCTGCAGGCGACCGACATTCGACGTCGACCATGCGCAACATGGCTCTCGGGTAGAGCGCGTCTTGCCACTGGTCCACGTAGCTGGCCCAGAGACGGGGAGCGTGTGGGTGGGCGAACTGGATGGCGTTGAACTCCATGCCCAGTAAACGGAGCCACTCCAGGCAGGCCTTGGCTTAGGAACGCTTTGGATCCTCGTCCATCTCTCGCAGTTGGACCATGGTATGGTGCAGAGAGGACATCGATACCACCGAGGCTGCATCGGGAACGTGCACAACAGCCGTGTCTTTGATTTGGCAGTTGCGCAAGCCACCTGAGCGTGTCCAAAACTTCGTCGTTGAAGTATGTGAGCAGGTTGCAAATCAGCTCAAGGCCCTCAACGAGATTATCCAGAATCAGTGCTAAGTCGACGCGATGCATGTCCTACTCCGCTTTCGTGGGCGGCCACATATCCTTTACTGCGCGAATTATGCTGCGGAGCCTCTCTATGCCTCTGAAGAGGAGCTTGAGGAACAATCGGCATGTTGAGGCGTCGAACGATCGGTGTTTCGTCAATTGGTCACGAGTGATGATATTGGTCGTGTACAAGTGCTGCCAGCACTGGGCTTGCACCTTATTCCACTCTGCTCGACCGCTGACATCTCCAGCCCGCTGCTAGTCGGCTTCAGGCGCAATTTCGCTCCACTGCATGAGGGTAAATAATGGGCACTATTTCTGAAGGCCATTTGCTCTGTGGTTTGGAAAACTTGTCCCTCTGTAGCTTTTCTGTTTGACTGAGGATTTGCGACAAGGTTCTTATAGTGAGATGTTCCTCCGGAGTTAGAAAGTGCGTCTTGAAATCAACACTCTCGTTGTCCTCGGTGAAGGGCGTCTGGGGCTCCATCCTGGATTGTCGTATAAAGTCATGTGACGGGTTTGCTGAGATGGTGCCGTTACCTCAGATTTTCCTCGTGGTAGATCGACTGTAGCCGTTCCGTTCTCAAATCAAAATTTCACGTCTCGAGGTAGCTCTATAGTAGAAATGAAGTCTCAAATTATGCCGACTCAAATTTCTAGCTTGGAAAGGGATGGTGAACAGGCAAGAGGAAATTTTGACGATAATTCAGTTGACTTATATCTAGACCTACTCTTTGACTTTCACGGTTCCATTGTTCTCAAAGTTTTGGGCGAGTCACTTGGTCGAAAGTCAGTGACAGTACCACAGGTTTGACCGCAGGATCCATTATCATGCCGTTGCGCAAGGCAGAACGCGCTCTGGCGAGAAAGGACTGGTTTATGAAAGGAAATCCACATTTTCAAGGTCGTGCCCAGAGCACGGAGCGATAGATCGACAAAGGTTGAAGATAGGGCCCACCAGACCGGAGGACGGAATGATGATACAGCCAGTCCTCTTCGAAGATACCTGTGATGGAAGTGTGGCAAGGAGACGCAGGAATTTGTGCAACTTTGGTGATTGCCATTCGAAGGGGGGACTTCGTCCCGGTGTTTAGCTCTGTCCAGTTGCAGATCGGTGAAAGTGGACTTGAAATACACACTCTGTCATGCAAGAGGAGATTTGTCGTCCTCTTGCGGAAGAAAAGACTCGGCATGTACCTCACAGCGTTTCTCACGCCGTTCTGGTCCATGCTAACTGTGTGAGGCTCATCTTCCATCTGGACGGAGATCGGAGGATCATGCTAAGGCGGTGCAAGTGACATACCGAAGTGGCAGGAAATAGTTGTCTTCTCCCGCCTCGAATGCCGTCGCCAGTGGAATTGAAGGGCCAAGAGCAGGTATGCTTCTGTGCTGGCCCTCGTGAGTATGCCTGTAAGGTGCGGCCGGATCCAGGAGAAATTCTGAGGGCAGCACCAAAGTCAAGGCGATAGGAAGTTGGCTTTGCAGGCATCAGCGTTTCCACTCCCCTCTGCCTCGCATGTAAGCTTCAACACTCCTCCAAATCTCTTCTACTGTCTCTCTGTCACGCCATCGCCTGGACATTCTCGTCTCTTGCTCTACGTTCGATCCATGCGCTCTTTCATCCCACCTATCCACAGCAAAACTCTTGACGCTGCTGCCCCATCCCTTAACCTCTGGCGGAATTGGCAGCCCTTTCTCACCCACGTAGATGCCAAGGACATGGCCGAAAAGTTCCTGGGGCTCTCGCCATTTGTACCCTCGAAATTGCCAGGTCTGACCGGTTGTAAATACTGCAACCACTCGAGACCAGTAATCTGGCTTGAAATTTTCGGTAGAGTCGACTAGAATGAAACGGTAAGGTTTCTCACTCAAAGAAGGCATTGTGCGTGTGATGTGTAGGAGATTGGGGTTGGACTGAGTGGATAAGGTAGCATGATCAGGCGGAACGAATAAGCCTGTATCGAGAAAAGTTTTGATGTTCGGCAGGCGGAGAAGTGATGAAGCAGATGGCGAGAGGAGGATAATGGGGTCTGAGCGTTTCGAAGATACAGTGGAAGAGATTGGTTTGGAAGTGTTGGCAGCAGGACGAGCAGCGAGGGAAGCTGATTTAGAAGGCATCGCGCCTGGTCTGGAACTCGACGAGGGTATGCCTTTCCGGCGTCCAAGAAAGGTTTCTGCGTGTTTACGAACATGTGAGAAGTCCTGCTCAGCGTCAGCAGGGTGTGCGCGACTCGTGGGACTACATTTTCCTACCGTTGGTTTGATGCCTCTCAAGAGAGTGTTATGATCTCCCATTCTTCGTTCTCCATTGTAGATAGCTTGTAGCCTGGCGTCAATGACCTTGACTGGCCTGCCTCCAACTGTCTGAGTAACTCCAATATTGGTGCTGCCTGCAACAGGGACAGCAGCACCACTAGCTACATCTGCAGCTCTGTTGATGGCGTCTCCAAGCGCGACTGCGCCCTCGATAGGTTTGATGTATTCCGACTCTTCAGACGCTCCTTCCAACCAAGTGATCAGGTCCAATCGTTCGACAAAGACCAGGTTCCGCACTTTTTGGCCCTCAGGAAGCTCTTTGTCCAGCTCAGCTGCACGGGAAATGTACTCTGGCACCGGGACATCTTTCTGCTGCCAGGCAAAGAAAATGCTACGCAGATCAACCCGGGCTGTGTCAGGATTTGTGGACTCAAATCGCGTCTGCGTGTCCAAGGAGAGACATTGTGCTGAGGGATGGGTGAAGTAGAGGTGCGTGGCTTCGACCAGATTGTCGGTTTGATTCGATTCGGCCTCAGCTGGATCTGAGGTCTTGGTGAGGACGGGTGGTTTAGACACGGAAATTGCAGATCGCAGCAACTGTAACGCATCCGGAGCAGCCATTTTCCGGGTTGCTCTTGCGAGGCCCCAGGAAAATGTCAGAGGTTAGGACATCGGCGTGCACGGTACTAGTCGAGGTGTGGTGGTGGTTGCAGGATTGACTTTGGTTGTTCAAGGGTTGGTGCGTGCAGTGGTTGATTCAAGTTCTGCCATTCTCACGTTCCAGTTGGACGCGCCGCTGGATCGGTGGGTGATTATTGATCCGTTCCGGGGATGCCGCCCCTTGCCAGTGCATACTAAGTAGCACCGGGGACTCACATGCTGTAACCTCACTCGCCCACCTCGCTTCAGTCTTCCTGGTCCTTCAGCCTCATCATCGCTGGCTTCATTTCAAGTGGGAGCAATCTCAGCCCATTTTCTCGGCACGACCACTCCCAGAGTTGGAATCATCTTGTCGCTTAGACGAGCCCTTATGCCTAACCGTGCTTTCTCCGACTAATGTTACATGTGAAGTACGTATGCTCTGGCCGGTCAGCGTGCCATTGCAGCTGTTTGAGGTGTGTGGGAATTGCAGGAATACGATCTTCAGCAGGGTCATCTCGCTTCCCTGTCCACCCCATGTTCTCGAAGATTCCCCTTTTCAGGGGCAGTCCACAATGCTGGCTCTCTCGGTGGATAACGTGTTCCAGTCGTCGAATATTCCTAAGGTTCCCGTTGCGCGCTTCAGGCCAGTGCCTTGGATGGATTGGGAGTGCCTAAACACTCGGCAGTCCCGGGATTTTACGTATCTTCCTCAGTGACACAGTGGAGTCGCCAAACCCGACGGGAAACACAGGAAATGACAACAGCAGTTGAAGAGGAGAGAGATAGAGAGAATTAGTCGTATTCTTCGACACGCCAAATTATCAGGCCATCTCATTCTTGTTACTCGTTTCCAACACAGCTATGCGCAGTAACCTGACGTGTGGTGAAGATCGTGCTCCGTACACCTGTAGCTAACTTCTCTCCAGACAGTGCCTGCGAACGGCCTGCTCCTCTTCCTCAGTCTCCTTCGAATATCCTGCGCCTAGCCCCTTTGTCCACAACGTACTAGGTTCTCCTCCGGGGTATCTTTCCAATGCAAATGCAGAATGTCTTGTTGCACGCCCGCAGGCAGTGCCAGTCATACCGGTGACACACACGGCCACCCACCAAACCACGCTATGCAGATTCTGTACATAATTTGTATGCAGTAGATGTGGCAGTATACCACCAAAAAAATAAGAAGCACCATTTCTACCCTCGCAATGCCATGCAATGTACCACGAGATTCATTGACATGGTCGTTAAGCACGCTCGAGCTCGCCTTCAATGACACGATGTCGTATATGTTTTTTTGTACACCGAATCCATTCAATGAATTCTGGGGTCGTATATTCATCATTAAAGTGTGGAGGTGATAAATGGTATTTGCTGAAGTCAAGCGTATACCAATGAAATTCGGCTTTGTGATGCAGAGATCCAGAGATTGTTTCATGATCGAGTGTTTGACCGACTGACGGTGCGATCAGCTCCAGGTGACATTGCACGGTTTGAGCCGATTAAATCAATCTCGTGGTCTCGAAGAACAGCGGCATGCCTAGGATCTCGGAGGAATTTGGGCACAGAATCCTGCAAAGAGTTGGTCAGAACAAAGTATGGGTCGGGCGCAATAAAGCTTACACTGGCCATGAGCTTGAATACGGCATTTTGGGCAAGCTCAAACAAATCCACAACTTCCTCCAGACTGGCACGCATAGATTCATCATCCGTATTGGTTCGAATCATGCGGCTGTCCAGTCGATTGCGCAGCCCATGATCAATATTGAGCTCCGAGGGAGCACCTGACGCAAGGAATGAATTGTAGAGACCTAGATGGATCAGCGCAGCCGAACAGGTCGCAGCGGGGTACTTACCATAAGCAGCAGCCAGCGTCTCCCTCACCGCCTCAGGTCGCTCTAACTTTCCGGCCTTCTCCAGGGCGCGATAATTGCCGGTGAAATCAGACACATCGAAATAAAATTGCAGGTTCTCCTCGCAGAGGGACTGCCTGAGAAATTCCTTGAATAGTAGTCGAAGAGCAGCATCTTGTAGAATGGCGTTCAGTCGATTGACGTTTGAATCCCGCGCAAGTCGGTTTTTGTGATCTTTGATGTCGCGGCTGTCCTCGCTGTCAATGCTGGGAGGCCGCGCAAGCCAGCCACATACTCGCTGGCCTCTGTCACTGACGGTGTAGATAGCGTGTCTGGTGGGTTGAAAATATGTGGCCATGGGATTAGCCCGGATGTATGCCCTATCCTCCACCACCGGAGCCATCAATTGCCACTTCACGAATAGCTCTGCCATCTCATAGGTTTCGCGGCGATCGATTGTAGTGCAGCAGTCCAGTAGCCAATCTGACGCGGCCTTCCCAGTAAAGGTGTTGGTGACCAGCTTGTCCAGTACCCGTCGCTCCTTGGCCATCTTGATGCCAACGAGACCGGTCGCATATTCAGATACGGAATCTGAGTCGGATAAAGACGTCGAGCTCTTCAAGTTCGGACCTTCCGAACCCATGAACCTGCGGAAGATGATCTCGATCGTGGGCCTGTCCTGGACCAGTTTATCGGTGGAGGGATCTCTTTCCAAGGAGACCATTTGCATCTGAGGCCGCCGCAGGATTGGCTCGATGTGTCGTGCATTGATGCCATTGCGACTGCAGAAGCGATGTAGTGTCGCGGATCCTTTGGGAGTCAATTGCCACACACCACCTTTGGTCACAAAGGTCGTGTTGGTTTTTGCTTCAGCAGACTCAATCAGGCGAGCATCTACGAAACGCTGGCAGACTGATCGAGCCATTTCTTTGGCCATGGAGAAGGTGGTTGTCGTCGTCGTGACCACCCATCTCGAAGGATTCTTTGGGTCGGGTATCCGGTTGGATTGCGAGAATTTGAGGGAGCCTAGGTTAGTAATGGCCTCTTCGGATAGGAAGGTCTCCTCGACTCGGGAGAACCGGACTCGATGCGGTGTGAGGGGAAGGCTGGTGATGAGGGTGGCGAATAGATCCTGAAAGTCTCGGGTAAAGGGCCGCTCGTCATCAGTCATGCGCAGAATCTTGGAAGATGTCTGATGCATCTTCCCATCCTTCCTGTCCGAGTTCGGCATTGACGGAATGATGGAAGTACTATGCCTGGGGTCCTGAGCGGCAATTAGTGGTACACCACTCGTCCTCCGGGATTGAACGATGGCCTGGATTTCTGGAGAAGTTGGTGAACGTGGGAGACTTGGACGGATGCCGGAAGAGACGGAGTGCTTGGATAAACTGCCCGACGAGGTGGCCGATCGCAGACTTGGCGTAGAATTGGTGCCCAGGGCGGCTAGGTTGGCGAAAGCGTTTGAGGTCTTTTCTCGTGCCAGAGAAGCCAGAGAACGTCTACTTTTACTTTGGGTAAGGCTGGTAGAACTGGAGTGGTGGTGATGAGGTGGGTGAGGTGGGCGAACAGGTTCGGTGCGAGGCGAAGTTGAAGTCGAGGTGGAAGAGGGTTCTTGTGGAATATCAGGCGAGGTAAGTTGAGCAGGTAAGTTTGAATTTGGAGCAGCGGGCGAAGTCATGGAGTTGTTCACTGGTACATCGCTTGGTTCGGACATGGAGAGGACAGGAAATGAAGCGGGTAAAGATGCTCAGGATTTGGAAAGGTTCCGCACAGCATCGCACTCGTACTGGGCGGCCTTCAGAGAGCCAGAGACTGAGGACTGGCGGTCGAACGACTCGACAAGTAGTAGTGTGCCAGAAGCACCAACGGGGCGTAATCCACCGCCCACGAAGAGCCGGGATTGCTCACCACGAGACCACGAGGACAGTGGAGCCACTTAAGCCGCAGGCTAAGCAGGATCCTGGTCGACTGGCCCTGGCAAGGGGGTCAGAGCAAAGTGGGTAAGGATGGTAATTCGAGAAAAGTTCGCTCGGGGCCACTTGGGGTTGATTTGCGAGGTTGGACCCAATGTCCTCCAGCAAAAGCAGATAGGGCTACCCTGAGTGCCTGGGATGAGGGATGATGAGAGTGAGAGATCCCACAGCTTGTGGACAAGGTTTCCGAGGGATGACGCTTTCTTTATCTGATACACCAGGTGCCGGTAGTACCAGAGACCATCCACCGCGGTGGCGAGTAGGGGAGCGGGCGCAGTCGTAGGCGTGGGTAGATTGCCTCTCAGAGTTTGGGTAATAGTAACGTAAAACGACGATCTGACGGCGATTCTACCTGGATGAGGATACGAGGTGATTTAAGGCGAGTGCTGTCTGGTAAGAGGCAATTATTCAAGAACTTTAGATTAAGCACAGAAGCAAAACAAAGAGGGTGAAAAAAGAACAGAAGAAAATGGTAATGGATGAGAACAACGAGAGAAGAATTCTTTTTAGGTCAAGAGTCCAAACTTGAGGTGCGCGTGCAGAACTGTCACCAACAGTCACGAACAAGCACCAACACACCCTCCAACGTGGCTTACTGGGCGCCCGGAGAGTGCCAGAACTGGTGAAATGGCGAAAGGGCCATAAATGTATTGGGTTACCTCCAACTGCCAGCGACAATCGTGATGGACAGTGACAGCTCATTCTTTTACGTGTAAGGGTGCTCTCCAGGCTTGTCACCAGTCTAGATTTTTTCTTCACTGGACATTCGTCCAGAGCCTCATGCTACCTGACGAGTGCCACCACCACTGCTGAAGAGCAATTAAAAAATGTTTCCATACTACGTAGGTACACATCCACATGGCAAGCGATGCCAGTGCAGATACAGCTGCAGTAGCCAAACTCTGGCTGCCTAACACACATGAGCAATCTTCTGTCACCATTGGTGAGTTTTCCATTTCCCATATTCTGTCTCTGTCCGAAGTACTGGCACGGACGCGTTTGAAATAATGCACGGGGTCCTTCAAGTCGTGCGCACGGACCCTGCCCCCCGAGTTCTCTACTCTCGTGAGCGGCTCTCATCATGGCTGAGTTCCGGCAAGAGTCTTGATCGTCGCCTTGATTTGGTACGATAGTACATGAAACTCTCGGTGCCGGGAAGCCGTGCTAGGAAACACGATTCCCCTCAAACGAGAGTCAGCGATTCAAAGATTCCTCCGAATCATGGAGTCATGGATGGTCGACCGGGGGGCCAGGGCCCAGCACTGAGCAGGGAACCCCAATTGGGATGACCCGGAAAGTTCAGACTTGTTAGAAGGCTGCCGGCCACTCTCCGGCCATGTTCAGGCTGGTGCACCTGCCCATATTACCGTCACCTCCAGCGCCTGGCTAGGTGCCCTTGGTACCTTGGGTCTCTTCGGATCCTCATCCCAATCACTGTCAATCAATCAAAGTACCGAGTCGAAGGTTTGGGATAGCCGTGTCCGTAACTTCAAGCCCGCAAACCTGATCATGGATTGTCCGAAACCGCACCCACTGCCAATGTCCACTTGCACAGACAGCAGAATTGCCATTTTACGATCGGCATCCTAACATGAAACGAACTAGGGAGCGTACCCGCTGTCTCAGGCCAATGGAGTTTGCAGGACAAAAAGGACCGGTTCTTGGATGCAAAGGTATAGGCGGGTTAGGGCCCCCTAGGCACCCTAGGCCCTAAATCCCCTCCAACCCCCCTAGAATGCAGCTAAGAGCGTCGGACTGTTCAGGGAGGCCACGTGGAAATGCAGTCGTTTTAGGTCAAGGGGCCACCACCTGGCGCCCAATTTGTATCACTAGGAATCTTTAGCTTTCTCTCTCCCGGGGACAATCAAACAATTTGTGAACTTCTGGTTCCTAGTGTTAATTTCGTGGCTGAGCGGAACCTTCCAAGGGGCTTCGAGCGTCCTTCGAGAAACATTCGAGGTCCACCATGGAAGCCATCGAAGCCGTCGAAGCAATGGAAGCAGCAGGACAGCAGGGTTAATTTGCCAGTGATTTTCAAGCGCGTGAGGATGAGGTTAGTCTGGGCGAGGCACATGAATACTCCGTAATGCAGATGGAAAATCTTCCAAACGAGCCAGTCCAAACCCCCCCAATTCTTCATCTAGCGCCCAAGTCCGTAACCCACCATGCCGAATTTGGGGATTGCCTGGGAAATGCGTTTTGAGACCGCCTTCTCGTTTCGTTTTCTATTCGTCTCAGGCTTCACTCGTGCCTACCTAGACTACCTAGTACGCCTAGTTATTCTTCACCGCATCTATCGTACACGTATCATGCTGCCTGCTGCCTGCTACCTAGGTACCCAAGTCACGGTCTTGCGCCGACGGAGCCATTCCGAGTGAAAAAAACCCCCCGATTTCCTCCTCCACTTCTGCTCTATCTCTGACGTGTCTACGAGTTCCAGGTTTTTAACGCTCAGTACGTACTACGATGGTACGACTACTGCTCCTAGTAAGTAATGATGCACCTAATCTTTCAGATGCTAGGAGCCACCACTCATCTTGAGAGGCCTTTTCCGACCTCGCCGACCTACCATCTCCGGCGAGTCATGTTGGGGAGGTGCTTCAAGTTCAAGTTGCTTTGTCATTCGAGGGTAAAGTTTGACAGCCACTAAATTCAATGGCGTCAACTCACGTGAGCTTGTTTGAGCTCAACCTTGAACCCCTCCTTCCTCGTGCCAATGAACCCCTCAACCCTGCCGTGCCACGCCACTGCATGCCATGCCACTTTCACAAGCGTCCACTCACTCCTCTTCTCGTACCCGTATCACCACTGTCCAAAAGCATGGTAAGCCCTCTTTCAACCTCGACCGCCCAGGATTCATTACCCCGAGGATTAATGCACAATCTTGTTTTTTCCCACGTGGCAAACACACCCTAGACCCAGTTTTGTGGTGTGGCTGCCACGAGGATTTCCTGCCGCATGTCGTGCAACACACTCTGACTTCGAGTCCTTCAACGTCGATGCTTCAAGTTCCAATTTGGAAGACTTTCTTCTCGTTCTGAGACATGGTTTGCTGCAAGAAATGCCGATTCATCCCAAAACGTTCCCGTTGCTGCCGATGAACGACTGCGACTTTACGAAAAATGGCTGTACTTGGCCATGCAACTCTCTACCCGACGCTTGAACACAACATCAATTCACCAATGGTTAAACTTTTCGGCCCTTCACCTCCACGGCATTTCGGGCACAAATAATCAAGATTAGGTCAATGTGCAGGGATTCGACCCCAAGATTTGACCCTCCAGCGCACCCAGTCCAGACCTGAGCGTCCACTAGTTCCAGGTCTGTGTTCCTCAGCAGCTGCTCATCAACGAATACATTGAATATTTATCACTCTCTAGCGCCTTGGGATCCAAATCGAAGGGAATCCATATCCCACTCCCCAGCTCGGTTCATGAACAGCTTCCGTTCCTAATTCGACTCGACGTCAGGTCTGTCACCGCGACACTAATTTGGGTCGACAGGCCCCTCATACGAACACGATTCGGCACGTTCAATGTCGCGGTTGGTCCACGTGGGTATCAAGCACCAGTTTAGAGTCGCCCGTGTCAAAGTTTGCGTCCCTCGTTTTGCGAGGCAAGCTATCTACTATCCGGCAGGTGCCTCCCGCGCTACCACCTGCCTAACCGTTGCTCCAGCCAGCCTTTCACCTACCCTCAAACAATGTTTTCGTCACAAATCCTCGCTTCAATTACAGTCCCAACATCTATGTAATCTTTAAGAGTTATCTTGTGCCACAGTGGAGGTTGTGGTCCCAGCTTGTGGCAGAGAGATGGCGATACGTCCCACGTGGCAAAGGCTAACCCTTATCCGAGTCAAGTCCGGGGGGCTTGTGGCGAGACAGAAGCGCCTTGCACTTCCAATTTTTCAGCCCAAAAAATTCTTCTCCCGAATAAGCCAGACTCGGAAAATGCATGGTTTGTAACACTCCCTC
This sequence comes from Cladophialophora exuberans, assembly GCA_030068005.1. NCBI lineage: Eukaryota > Fungi > Ascomycota > Eurotiomycetes > Chaetothyriales > Herpotrichiellaceae > Cladophialophora > Cladophialophora exuberans. The sequence goes on along the minus strand of JANSVK010000021.1, from coordinate 211,159 downwards.
GGATCGTTTCTTTTCTTGGTTGGCAATCCCAGTGCCACATGGTGGCCCAGGCCACCGTTTCTTCACAAAGGATTTGGTGGCAGCCCCGGTCGGACCGTCCCCCAATCCCAGACTGAAATTGACACCGGATAGAAATCGTGCAGGCATCCTGCTGGTCAATCGTTATACCACACTGGTGTAACTCTCGGATCATAGATCGTTGATATCTGCCATACATGGATCATGTCTACCTGCCTTGCAAAGACATTTTGATGCAGGCAGTGCGAGAATGACTCGTCCTACGTCCCACGTCCCACGGCGGCATATTCCAAATTTTCCCAAACACCGCGCGAGCGTGACCATTTCCGAAGCTTTGATGAGCTTCACCATAACTCAATTATTGTCTTTGCCAAGGGAATCCTTTGACTCGACAACGAATTGACCCCGGAACTTGAGAAGCGATATCCTCCGTGTTTTTCGGCGAATCCAGATCGAACTATCTCAAACTCGACTCGAGAACGGGGGCCGAAGCTGGAAAATACTTATCAATAAAACCAGCAGATACCAGCTCCACCTTGATAAGTGCAGGCAGCTCTACGTTTGGCGATACAGGCTCACCGCTCGACTGATAGGTAAGTAAGTGGTGTTCTCGGCAAACTAGGAACGTGCTCCGCCAACTCACCTATCCTACACGTAGGCTACTTGTTGTCAGATAATTCCTCCAGAGTGTGCCCTTGGCGAAATCAGTCGGGTGTCAACGTAAAGACTTGGATACTGTGATATGAAACGCAGGACGCCTGCAAGAAGAGTATAAACAGATCAAGCATGTGTATCCAGCTGAGAGAACGGTAAGAAAGATGTGATAGTCAGTACGTGCCACCTAGGTGCGTGCCTATCGAACTGGTCTTGTCAATCGCTTTCCCGGGACTGTGGAAGATTTACCCATCAAGGCCGAGGATTTAGTGGCTGCTAATTGGCGTTGATGATACACTGTATGTAAACAGTATATGTACTATCATGCTCACATCCTGCCGGATCCTTCTGCGGAACGTTCTCTAAGGACCATCTCGCGGGAACGGGCGAGAAGCCAGGCCGCTACAAGACACGGTCAAGGGAAAGAACCTTCTAACTTTCCTGGGTTGATTGCTTGTGACCTGAATCATTCATGTCATGGTTGCCTACCAATTCTAAGCTTTTGGATAACTCAGAAGAAAGGGTGTGAATTCACTGACGTGACTAACGTGACCGAACAGTAATCGATAAATGCGTGGCATACGTGAGTACTTTTGGGGGATTTATTCATTACAAAAAACGTGAGCAGTCGTTATTGCTTTCCAGTCCAATTGCACCTCCTGCACCCAAAGCCATGGACATATTTTGCATTTTTTCTTTTTCTGTTGTTCTTGACATACCTTCTGCATCGAAGTTGCATGCTACAACCTCTTTCACCATTCGACAGGATCCGTCTTGACTTCACCACGATTGGTCTTGGGCACCGGCGCGGCCTCGACCTTGACAGGCCCCTTCCTCCACTTCTTGAGATATCCGCTGCCGTCCAACCACGGCGTGTCGAGGGTCCTCTTCTCCTCGAACGCCTTGATCTGCTCCTCCATCTGCATGGTGAGTCCGATGTCGTCGAGGCCCTCGACCAGACAGTGTTTGCGGAACTCCTCGACGTCGAAGCGGGCGAGTTCGTTGCCCTGCGCGTCGCGGATCACCTGGTTCGGCAGGTCGACCTCGACCTCGCGGCCCGCGCGCGCCTCGTCGGCGATTTTCTCGAGTTTCTCCTGGTCCGGCATTATCAGTGGCAGCATGCCGTTCTTGAAGGTGTTGTTGAAGAAAATGTCGGCGTACGAGGGCGCGATGACGCATTTGATGCCGAAGTCGAGGAGCGCCCACGGCGCGTGTTCTCGAGACGAGCCACAGCCGAAGTTGGGCCCCGTGACTACCAGGATCTTCGCCTGGCGGTATGGGTCTTGGTTCAAGACGAAGGATGGGTCGTCGCTGCCGTCTTCGTTGTACCGGAGCGGGTGGAAAAGTGCGGTGCCGAGACCTGTACGCTTGATGGTTTTTAGGAACTGTTTGGGGATGATGCAATCGGTGTCAACGTTGGCTTTGGCCAATGGAGCAGCGATACCCTTGAGAACTGTGAACTTGGGAAGGCCCCCTGATGCGCTCGGATTGGCGCCTGCGGGATGATTCGTCGCCATGCTTGTGGCGTCTGTAGGAATGTCCAGGATTCGGTCGAGCTCTTCTTCAGAATCCACCTCTGCAACTTCGGGTGCCACGTCTAGCTTAGGGTCAGCTTTCACGGGCGTGGCATTATCGCTCAGTTTGCGAACGTCTGCCAGTTTGCCAATGATGGCGGCGGCGGCAGCCATAACGGGAGACACAAGATGTGTCCGGCCGAGGGCACCTTGTCTGCCTTCGAAGTTGCGGTTGGAAGTACTGGCACACCGTTCTTTGGGAGAAAGGATGTCTGGGTTCATGCCTAAGCACATGGAGCAGCCTGCCTCTCGCCACTCAAAGCCTGCCTCTTCGAATATTTTGTCCAAGCCTTCACGCTCAGCCTGAATCTTGACATTGCCAGAGCCCGGCACAACCATGGCACGTTTGACGTTAGCAGCGACTTTCTTGCCCTTGACGATCTTGGCTGCGGCATGAAGATCTTCAATCCGAGCATTCGTGCATGAGCCGATGAAGACTTTATCAATCTCAATATCTTCCATCCTAGTGCCAGCGGTCAAGCCCATGTATTCCAAGGCGCGTTTGCAGCTAGCCTTCTTGTTGGGATCTTCGAAGTCGTCAGGGCCAGGAACAACACCAGTGATAGGCACCACGTCTTGAGGCGACGTGCCCCACGTGACTGTAGGGGCGATATCTTTTGCGTCAATGAAAACCTCAATGTCATACTTGGCACCGTCGTCTGATTTCAAGCTTGACCAGTAGTTGACGGCTTTCTTCCACTCGTTACTGTCAGCCTTGGGCGCCAACGGTCGTCCTTTAAGGTAGTCGAAGGTGATCTGGTCGGGAGCGATCATGCCAGCTCTGGCACCCGCCTCAATGGACATATTGCAGATGGACATTCGGGCTTCCATGCTGAGGCTTCGAATGGCGGAGCCACAAAACTCGATGACGGCTCCAGTGCCGCCTGCTGTGCCAATAACACCAATGACATGTAAGATGATGTCTTTGCTGCTGACTCCTGGCGCGAGCTGGCCATCAACTTGTACCCTCATGTTCTTGCTCTTCTTTGTGATTAGACATTGGGTGGCGAGCACATGCTCAACTTCACTGGTACCAATACCGAATGCTAGGGCGCCAAACGCGCCATGTGTGGAAGTATGACTGTCGCCACAAACCACGGTTGTCCCGGGGAGGGTGAAGCCCTGCTCAGGACCGATGATGTGCACAATGCCCTGGTTCTTGTCGCCCAGGCCAAAGTATGTCAAGCCAAAGTCCTTGACGTTGTCCTCAAGGGTCATGCATTGTAGCCTGCTGTCGTCCTCCTTGACAAACTCGGCAATGTTCTTGAAATTCTTGCGCGGTGTGGTGGGGACATTGTGATCGGTGGTCGCAAGGGTGCAGTCAGGACGACGGACTTTTCGCTTTGCGTTCTTCAGCCCCTCAAAGGCCTGTGGGGATGTCACTTCGTGGACAAGATGTCGGTCTGCACGAAAGATCAGCACAATATCCTCTTCCACTTGAAGGCAGACATACCGATATAGAGTAGAATAGTGCCATCTGGTTGGGCATTGACAATGTGGTCTTGGAAGACCTTGTCGTACAAAGTTCTCGGCTGTGACTCGATGGAAGGCATCTTGGTAGCTTAGACTGCAAACGACACGTTATGACACGACGCTGAATGAGAGACAGACGGTTCAGGCGCTGGTCCCAATCGTCGGACTGACATTATAAGCAAAATAAGTTGGAGGCGCCGCATTTTGTGGAGGGCCGACATCGGACAAGCGAGGATGACTTCACCTGCACGTTGATTGGCTGTTCTGTTCCTCCGAGCTCGGTTTCTCAGCTTCAAGTTCAATTTGCCTCCTAGTAACATCTCATGCATCTGTCTGATCATATCAGGCTGCTCCTGGGAGATCAACACGTCCGCAAGCATTCTGTTTCTGTTGAGTAGGTCATCACCGAAAAAATGTCTTAATGTTGCCAGGAGCAGTTAGTGGTACCTGCCCAGTAGGTACAATGTCAGCATCTGCTGTCATACTACATGTACTCGACTCTTGGTCGTACAGCGATGAGCTTAGCACAACTACATTGGGGGAAAGAGGGTCTCAACTCCATGATGATGTGATATGGACCAAAGGCCAGAGAGATCCTCAGACAACTACTTGTGGAGGGAATGAAGCTTACCAGGACAGTTTGCAATGGAGGGGCTGTCTGAAGGTCACGATGGGTTCCCGGCGGACGCCCTGAGCATCTTCACCTTCAGCCTCGTCCTCCCGGCACCCACAGACAGGCGCACAAAAAATAAAAGACTCACCATGGCCTCCGCCATCTGAGATTCGAACCCCAAGAACGTCAAAAAAGCAAGTCGACTTGGCTTCTAAAACACCTTTCCCTGCCAACCCTCTGCGCATCATTGACAAGAGCCAGTAGCCAGTACTTGGATTGTCAATGATCGAGAAGGTTAGCTGTACGTGTGAGACCCCATACTACTCACACGACGGGAAAGGCCCAGCCCACCAAACCACTTGCTATACAGACAAGCCCTACTCTGACTGTAGGGGTCCCCGAAGGAGTCTTTTCAGGCTGTCTGTCATTTTTTGGAACCTGCAAAATATAAGTCTACAATCAATTCTGCACGTGAAGTGACTGCTAGCTTGGCTTGGGCCTTGGCGGCAAATGAAGTGAAGATCTCGCTGCATGTACTACTAGTATGTCGGCATGTCTGTCTGCACCGGGACGCCCAAGGTAGATGCGCAGGTTTTTTTTCAGAGTAGCGAACCGCCTGAAGCTCTTGCTGGGAGATTTCCGCACACCTTGATACTGCCCTTCACATGAATGACAGCTTCTGCGCTCTTTTAAAGCGTAATGTTTCCATCTCTATTCGTCGAGCCAGTGCATGCGATAACAACGTCGTCCTAGGGGATTCGAGCCGCGAGGCCAGCCAATCACCACACGGAGCAAGAGGACCCGATGTCAAGCTCCCTTTCGACGCCACATTCGTAACACGGGACCCGACAAACAATGGGCTGATTTCAAGCTGAACATGTCACTGTAACGATCCTCCCCGACAAATGCTGTGCAGGTAGTCTGAGATTCAAACCTTTTTCCACACTCGATGCAGAAAGTTCCGCGCAGTCTCGGCAAGGTGCGTCTGATGCAGATCAGCCCGTAGCCGAAAAACAAAACAATCACTACGTCAGATGTCTGTCTGTGGCTTCTGCATCCGCCAGCTGTCAAGAAGAGCCTGGATATTTTCTGAAGCGACAGCACCGTTGTTCCCTGTCCACGACAATTCATCGGCGCGCTTACTGGTGCCTTTGACCACTAGATGCGCCATAGGTCCGAACACTTCCTGGCGCCGTAGCTTGTGCTCTACGAGAAGTCGGCGCCAATCACAGCCTAGAAATGAAAACCTCAACAAGACTGGCAATGCCACTCCCCAGGCCTCAAATACTCCTCCCGCAACCGCCGTCACCTCGCTAAGCCAGGATGAAGCTTCTGAAATCAGTACCCCTCCCGACGAGGGCCCTGTCGCCATCATCTTCACCGACATCGTCAAATCGACCAACATCTGGGAAAAGGCACCCGCGCCAGCCGTGGCCGAGGCCATGAAGCTCCACGACAACACGATCCGGCACCTCACCGTCGCGAATTCAGGCTTCGAGGTAAAGCAGAACGGCGACGGCTTCCTGCTCGCGTTCCCCTCGGCCATTTCTGCGGTGCAATGTTGTCTGGACGTGCAGGAAAAGCTGCTGGACAAAGACTGGCCGCGCGAGATCTTGAAGTTGGCACCGGGCCAGGAGACCACGGACAGCGAGGGGAACTTGTTGTTTCGGGGCTTCAAACTGCGGATCAGCGGCCATTGGGGGGAGCCCGTGCGACAGTGGAACGAAGTCATCCAGCGCATGGATTATCTCGGCCCCGTGGTCAACCGAGCCGCACGGTTCCTGCAGGTCACGCAGGGAGGGCAGATCGTGGTGTCGGAGGAATTCCTCGTCCGACTGCGGGATGAGATGCGAGCGAGTCCCGGCGAGAAACAAGAAGGGAAATGTTCTGACGACGTCGACGGCGACGGCAACGGCAACGGCAACACTGGCATCTCCGCCTCGGAGAATGTCGACTTCCGCCCCGCAGACCTCAAGACCCGGGAGCCCGCAACGAACCAGGCCTTCCGAATTGGGAAGCTCGGAGTCTACCAGTTTCCGGGCCTCGAGCAGCCCGAGTGCATGTATTACATCGTGCCGAGTTCCTTGGAGGGCCGCGTCGACCTGTGGGAGCAATGCGGGTGGCCGGTGCATCCGGGCGTGAAAGAAACGGATTGAAGAGCAGACACGAAAGAAAGACGAGAGAGGGAACGCATCTGCGTTTGACCTTGTTTTATGTTTATGTTTTTTTCGGGCTTTGTTTTTTTTTTTTGGAACTTCTCATCTGCTTTACCGTGTATAGCCATGTACAAAACATACGCGAGGGACGGAGCATAGCGTGGCGTGGGCGATCTGCATATAGCGAAAGAGACACTGCATGAAAATAAATGCACTGAGTAGTTAGTGGTGGAATGTCAGCACGCATCGAATCAAGATTTTCGTTCATTTTGAGGCGCCACAGGCCAAAGTTTTCCATCTACCGCCGTGGTGCGACGTGCCGTAGTAGCCCTAGCAAACCGTGCCGTGTGCTATCGCAGACTGAGATGAATCGATCTCGCTCAAGTGTATCATTAACCAGAATTCATCTTGAAGATCATGCCTCATCCTCCTCTCCCTCCCCATCTTCCTTGGCCGTGCCATTTGTTTCCGGCTCATCGGCGTCTCCGTTGACTTCAATAAGATCACCCTGCGTCTTATGGCTCGGAATTTCGCTAGCTCTCTCCTCCTCCAGCTTCAAGTATTCTTCCCATTCGGGAAACAGTTCCTCGTCATGGCCTGGTCCGGGTACGCCTAGCAATCTAGCCACTTTGCCTTTCCCCTGTTTCTCAAGACTTTCTTTCCACTCGACAGCCAAAGCCTGGCTCGCTGAGGGTTGGTATGTTTGGCTGAACAGTACTGCTTCGCTGATTCGGCCAGTTCGTTTGAGGAGGTCGATACAGCCGGGAACGTCGCCAGTGGACCACAACGCCGCAAAGGCGACGTTATTGGCTCCAGACGTCTCCGCTTGCTTCGAAAGTGACAGGAGGCCTTCTTTGTTGCCCGAGCTGGTATACAGCAGAAGCAGAGATCCAAGATCTTTAGCGTGTGTGAAGCATTCCTCCGCAAGTTTGACGTCCCACGCCTCGAGTGCTTTGTCGGCTACAGCTGCCCAGCGGGCTTGTGTATCTGATTCCTTCGCGATATCCAGCGCAACTTGCAGATTGTTCAACCCTAAAGCTAGCTCGAAGCGGTGCTCAGGATCGGTGGCAACTTCAAGCGCGAGTTCTTTGTGGCCCTGAGCTTCTAGGAAGCGGGCGATTTTGTTTACTTGATCCGCCGGGATTTCTGGGAGGACTTCTTGCGCGGCATCGAGTTCACCCCGCAGGACCAGAGTCTGATATGACAGAAGAGCAGTGGAGAGGCGATAGCTGACCACGCCGACATCTTTGTCGCATAGGTACACCCGCTCATCACGTTGGAGGTAGCGCAGAAGATACAGTGGCTGGTCAAATTGACCGATATGCACCACTTGTTCTCCCAGCAGATAGCTGAGTCGGCTGGTTGTGGTGAAGAGGAATGCGTCACCGACCCATTCTCCTGATTTCACGGATTCTTGTAGATCGGTCACAACGGAGAAAGCGGCTTCAACGCCATCTTCATCGACCTGGCCGGAGTTGAGGCCGTCGAGGTACGCTTCACGATCAAAGCGAAGGACGTATGTTGTGTCTGCGCAAGCGAGCGCAACAAGCTCACCAGATTCACTCCAGTAGACCTAGTTTCGTCAGTCCTGTCGTTATACGTCACGGGGAAGAAAACTGACCTCTCTAGGATCGACTTCAATTCGACGGACGAGGCTGCCAGTCTCCCAGTCAAACATGCCAATTCCTCCTTGGCCCTTGACACCAAGCAAAACACCTCCACAGAGACCTTCCGCTTGAAACCCTACGTCGAGGCTTCCGCTTTCTTTCAGCTTTTTGAACATTTTGACACTAGTACTAGATTCTCGAATTGCGTAATCTGTTGGATTCTGATGAGATGCCCAGGCGAAGTCAAGAGCTGAACCAAAGGCCTGATTTCTCCACGCAAGAGCTGTATACTGCGCATTGTTAACAATCTTGATTGAAGGTCAATTAGCATAAGGCACTCACGATGATAAATTCTCCGTCACCGCAGACACTGACGAAGCGACCATTTGGTGAATGTGTCAGGGTCGTAGGGTAGCTAAAGCCAGAATTAGCGATGAAAGCGCTGAGATCAAGGAGAGGCTCACATTTCTGTAGTCCCCATTTCTTTGACAGGAAGCGCAATAGGTGCGCCATCTTTGATGGAAGCATCGCCTCCCCTGACGATCGCAGACACGACTTCGTTGTGGCGTGCCCAGACGAGTTTCCCTGTGCCGTCCATTGAGACTGCCGGCTCTTCTCGGCCCATCTTGACGACTACGGCACCATCATCAAATCCCATTGCAACTCCTTGTTTTCCTCTTTGGTATGAGACGCACCATGCTCTTTCTAGACCATAGCTCAAGGACTGCTCTAACCGATAAGTATTGGCGTGCCAGATCTTGATAGTGCCATCTTCCGAGCCGGAAATAATGACAGGGAGTTCGGGGTGGTAGCAGGCGAAGCTGACATTGCTTGTGTGTCCTTCTAATGTTGCGATGAGTGCTTTTGTTGTATAGTCCCATACTTTGACCGTCTTGTCATCAGAGGTACTCAGCAGATAGGGCTTGTCGCTGTGTGGGTAGTAGTCGATGTGGTTCACGCCCTTCTCGTGAGCCTCTATCGTCTGCTTCGCTGTCGCATTGTCGATGCTCCATACCTTGATGGTGCGGTCCAAGCATGCCGAAGCGAAAACGTTGGTATCCTTTGGGTTGATGGAGAGTCCCATAACATAGTGCTGATGTCCAACAAATTCTCGCACGCACCGCCAGTCTTTCTCCCAGTCGAACATGCGGATAGTCATATCATCGGAGGCTGTCAGGACAACGCTGAGAACAGGATGTACTACAATTGCGCGGATGTAGTCTGGGTGTCTGTGCACTTATTGTAAGTCACTGTATCATCGTCTTATAGCATGTGTTCCTCCTTACGCTTCAAAGGACTTGACTTTCTCACTAGTATTCCAATTGACAACTCGGAGTTGGAAGTCATCGCTCCCGCAGACGATCCAATTCTTTCTCTCAATGAACCGTCCAGCCCGCACGGGGACATCGGTGAGCTCGAAGGTTTTGATTATAGATTGGGTCTCGTATGACCAGATGTGCGCATGGCCATTGTATAGTGTCGTGAGGATCTTGATCTGTCAGTTTTGTCGGATATCGTTGGACGAACATTGGATTACCCATGGTTCAGTACTACATCTGCGTTAGCAAAACCCTTGAGCATGAAGAGTGAGTGGCTTACCTGTGAAAATCAATGCCCTTTACCCGCTCGGAGCCTACCAAGAGTTAGTACACACGCAGCATCTTGTATCAAAGACACATACGGGCAAAAAGCTGCCGCTTGACGTCTAACCGCATGCTGGCATCAATTGATCAAGGCGGAATATTGGGGTATGCGCATCCGCCGCACACAATTGTCCGGGGGACTCAGTGGGGGAGCTAGGGCGTTTTGAAGGAGCGACAAGGACGGAAGGAAAAGTAGTAACAAAGTCCTGTGTCATTTATTCATGGTAGTTCATAGGTCTCGTATCTTTCGCGCAAGGTGAACAAATGTGCTGTGCTCAACTTCTTGGACACATTTCCATCTGCGAATCGCTTTGAGGTTTACAATTCGCACCGTAGTTTCCATACGGCGGAGCATACAGTATAATGTCGGGCACTGAGTGAAGAGTCACGTGGGCGGTCGCGCCGCACTCGCTGCTAGGAGCGAGCCGAGGTGGCTGCACGGAGTTTGTCGGACGCGTCTGTCGCCTGATGGATTCCATTGCCATTAAGCTCCTTATTTCCAGATCATCACGAGAGCTTCGAGTCTCTACTCTTGTTGTCGCACCTGTTACGCAGACCTCAAAGCCCTCTTAATCGCACTCTTTGTCTTTTGGTATTGTGACAGATCATGGACCATCTCAAGCAGTTGCGTCAACTTCCGCCTAAGGAGCTCGCAGTGAACGCAGCGATTTTGGCTGGGCTTACTACCTTAACTGTAGGCGCAATGACATGGTGTGTTCGGGATTATCAAGAATATCTCGCTCTGGGTCCCGGCGGCCTCCCTTATAATATCGGAGGATGGGCTGTAGTCAGCATTCTACGACCATTTGCCCTGTCCAAAAGTGGCGCAAAACAAACTTCAACCTATCCAAGTGAGGGCGCGCATGAGGAAATCAAGAGTTTACCATACAGGACGGGTGAACGTGCATCTGTGGGGGGAATCATTCCGCATCGTCAACTTTCACAGCACGCCCCCGAGGAAATGAAGCAGGTATGACCGTCGTTGTGGCGGACTGACGCCGAAGGGGAGTGCCAGTTACTAAGTTTTCTAGTATATCAAAAATCTGTTCAAGAATATTGTAACGCAGAACAGTGGCCTTCTTGAGGAACGGCTTTCTCTGTATGAAACACATAATCCAGGAGTTTTCGTGCGCCAAAATGTTCTGTCAGGTACCAATCCCCCAGTACCCGAGACAGCAGTTCTTGCTCGTGGCGAATGCGGTCACGTTCATCCAGATGTGAGTGGGCCCTTTGATTTTGGATGTCACTACACGCCGGATGCATCTTATCTGTCTCATCCAAGTCACGTTCGAGACACTTTCCGGCTCTTAGTCTCTTCATCTGTGAATCGTGAACGCTGATATCAATGGGCGTCTTTAGTTCTCGATTCACCTAAACCTTTCTCCAGCCGATGCCCGTCAGGTGATTGAAAAGGGATGGGGCGAGAAACATCGACTCTCGAAGCCGGAGACATCAATGTTTCAGTTTAAGAAGCTCCACGTGGCGGATGCATATATCCTGATATATGGTCCGCGAAACGAAGAGGAAGTTGAGGCTGTCGGCAAAATCCTGCAAAGCAGCATTCGCTTCATGACAGGCCGGTCCGATGTTGAAATGCCTCAGTGGAAGACCTGTTTGAACGTCTAACACCGTGATTCAACAGATAGAGGTGTAGGTGACGCATGGGATGGATTGTCTCGAAACACACCATGCCTACTGGAGCTAATATCATGTATTGAGCATTGAATCTCCAATCCTTTGAGAGAAGCATAGCCCCAGGACTAGATCAATTTTCGTCAAGGTTGTGCTAATTGACAATGACCCAGCTGCTCAGCATCACGACGGTTCCGCCTACCCTTGATCACATGTGAAACCGGTTGATGACCAGTTGGTTAATATCGAAACTAGGTGAGCGATTTATGAGTTGCCGGTCATCTTAACACTCCTGCGACTCCTTCCCCAGTCGGATATCCTCTTTTGGCCAATCTGAAGCTGCTTCCCGGATGGACGGAACAGACAAGTACCCGCTAAAAGTATCGTGGCTGCGCATCACCCGCACTATCCCCCATGGTCCATTGCAGGCATTCTATTCAGCGGTAAGTCTAGTCCACGATCATATTACATGCTCTAGACGTCAATTTTTCGACTTCCTGCAAGAGCAACATCACCTCGGCTCTCACTAGTGACTGGCCTCGTGGGGCGTTGAGGAAATTGGGTAAGAGGAAGTCATGGAAACTATTTGATGCAAAGCTTCAAAATTCGCTCATATCAAGAGCTGGTGACGAAATGTCTTTGCGCAATTTCGCGTCTTCACCGCAAGATTGGAGTCGAAGTGCAGACCTACGATTTGACTTTTAGTATTGCGTTCAAATACGTCCTGTCTCCCGTTGGTTTGCTGCAATGGCTCTGTCGTTGGCCCTACATCTCGAAAAGCTGGGCAGCCGCCTGCAACGGTGACAACGAAAGTGTGAAGAACGGTCCAAAATATTTCAAAATACTCCTGTTCGGCCCCAGGTTCCAGTAGCATTTGCCATAAAGTTTTGCAAGCTTACCAGCAACACCTTCGCCAACATACTCTTAACATGGCCTCTGGAATTTCTCAAGAGACAGTCCAGATGCGTTCTTCTGCTACCCAGGTGGCAGGAATGGCCAAAATCACAGGTCAATGGGCATTTGATTTCAGTGTGCTTGACGATTACTGAACTGAGCCAGTCACATCTCCGACCTCCTCCTCAACCCACCCTGTTGAGCGAATCACTGAGGCATATCGTCTTCGCTATGCAGCCTACCTCGCGTCGACCTTTCACATCTCTGTCGATGCCGCAAATACTGAGGCTGAATTCCAACTTCAACTTCGCCGACGCTCTGAAGCTTCTGAGGCGGAGGTATATAGAGCATGACCAAATCGTTAGACAGGCATAGCTTGTTTGATAAGGTCCTCATGCAATGAGAACATAATCGCTAGGGTGGGAAGAGATAATCATGTTCTAATAAAATCCCAAAAATTTCTAGGTCTGTAGATAACAGTCCAATGCCAAATCGGACCCAGTTTTAGATCCAAGCCGTCCACCCTCCTACCATTATGACGGCTACTAGGAGTGTGAGGTAGGATGCACATAGCTTGAATATGCAGAAGGCAGAAGGATAGAACAGCGTCGTGAGCTGGGAAGCTGCCTAGTACGCTCGACGCTCTTTTGCCCAGTCATGCAGTTTGCTCTTGCTCACTTAGAACCCGAGGCACTGAACGAGACAGTGAGCTGCAGCACTAGGATCCTTCAAAGACGAAGAAGCTAAGGGGATCCTCGTGTCAGAGGTACGTACAAGTACTCTTCTTTAGGTAAAGAGGACTTCTACTAGCATCGCTGCAAGATTCGCACATGCCTAAGCGACTGGGGAACCACTAGGTGAATTACTAGGCAGGTAGCCACGACAGGTACTACATCAAGTTCAGAGCAGGGGATACGTAGGTAAGGCCCAATCAAGAGCACCGCTTACCACTTGCCTCCCTATTTGAACCTCTGTTGGGCCCTCCTACGGCAAGACGGAGCATGACTCCTTTGCTTGGCTTCCCTCCCACTTGGCTCTTCACACCATCAGCAAGTCCTTTTATTCATATCTAGTACTCCTTGCTTTGAGGCTGTAGTTTCTATACAGTCTGCGAGGAATGAACACACACGATAAAAGTCCCTTCAATGGTCGTTTCACGGGAGAAGGACAAGACGATGTTGGGGATGAGGATGATGACACCGGTGAAGCCAGCCGCTTAGTTCCGAAGTAAGCCTTTCCGATATATACTACTGGAGTGCAGACTGACAAAGCTCATATTCTAGTTCGGAGCCTATGAGTATATATGATATATTCCTGTCTACTGGTTGCGACAACTGACAGGATACTCCAGAATGGCTACCTCGACTTCTGCAACGCTCACCTCGCCCATTTGCTCCCGTTCCTCGGCAGATGGACGGCTCGCCTGAACAACCTGTTGCTGACAAGACAAGGCGAAATTGGTGCTCCCGGAAAATAGACGAATTCCTAGTTGCCGTCCGCAATATTTTGTGTTATTCGAAAATCAACATCCTTCTTGTCGCTGTACCAGTGGCCATTGCCAGCTATTGCGCCCACACAAACAGGATCTTGGTCTTTATTGCCAACCTCGTCGCCGTGGTCCCTCTCTCAAGCTTACTCACCTGTGCAACGGAGAACATTGCAAGAGAATCTGGCGACGTTGTCGGCGCGCTCGTCAACGTGACGTTTGGGAATCTGGTGGAGATAGTCATCTTGTGAGTCCTCTGACTTGATATGCAAACACGTCACTAACCTGTTCTAGCTTGTATGGATGCCTCCGCAAATACCTCGCGGCAACTTGTTGACTAACTACCGCAGGATCGCCTTATATCACAATCGACTTGAAGTAGTTCAAGCATCACTGTTGGGCTCGATCCTCGTCAATCTGCTACTGATTCTTGGCATCGCTATCCTCGCTGGCAGTTTTCGTCATCATGAACTTTCACAAAACAGGCAAGAAGGACAAACACTTGCCTGCCTCCTGAGCTTTTCAGTTCTGAGCCTGCTGGTCCCGGTAAGCAATCTTGCCGGTTCCAAGATATTGGCGCGGTCAACGACTGATCAGTAGTAGAATGCATTTTATCATTCTTTTCAAGATGCGAAAACTGCCACAGCCGCTGTGCTAACATTGAGCAGAGTCTCGTCACTGACCCTCTTGGCAGTGTATTTACTGTATATCTTCTTGCAGGTCCGAAAGATTCCTCGAACAGCCCATTCAGTCGAGATTGAGAACTACGGCGAGCTCAATACCACGGCAAACCCAAACCGCGAGACAACAGATTCAGCTGGGTTGCTTATCTCACGGTCAATCCGATTTCAAGATGAAGAATACAGTCAAGGTGCCTTGCAGAAAAGTCGAGCCCCACGTGACAGCCTAGAAATGTTAGCGATGGACAGCACAGAAGGATTTCAACGGAATGTTGAAGAAATGGACCACTCCTTTGGCCTCGAGCCTTCCAGCAATCTGGATGAAAACGGAGAGATACCTCATATGCCAGACAAGGACCGACATCCGAGAAGCTCTATTTACCAACATCCTCGTGGCAGACCGCGTTCTGGTTCGTTTCAGTCAAGTCAGCGACATATCAGCCCTACTGATCAGCAAGGCGCTCGACAGTATCCATCATTCTCAGGATCATCAACCAGTCTCCCGCGACTCTTGGTTGGTACCTCAGGTGCGAGTGCCGACAATGCTCGTGATATTTATGCTTTGAACGGGGGACCACCCAAAATCGGACGGGTTGCGTCAAGCATTCTGCTGGTCATATCGTCACTCCTCGTGGCTGTTTGTGCGGAATTCCTGGTTGACACTCTTGACGACATGGTCGAGGCAGGCCCATTCCCTCAGACGTTCATTGGTTTGATCGTTCTTCCCATAGCGGGTAACTGTGCGGAACTGTTCACTGCCACATATGTCGCAGCCAACGGAAACTTCGACCTCGCCATTGGCGTCTCTGTTGGCTCATCTGTCCAGATTTCACTGCTTGTGACGCCCCTGGTCGTTATCGCTGGATGGATTCTGCAGAAGGACATGACCATGTACTTTGACCTGTTCGGTACAGTGGCTCTATTCGCGACTACGTTTCTGGTAAACGTACTCATTCTGTACGGAAGCTCAAACTTTCTGGAAGGGAGCCTGCTTTTCGCCTGCTATTTCATCATAGCTGTCGGTGCGTTCCTCTTCCCAACTCCCGACAACCGTGCCTAGCGAGCACACGCGCAGAGATATGAATAGGGAGTTCTAGTATGTCAATCGAGCAGACGAACCGACAACATAGTGCACGGGTTTCGGCTAAGCGATCTGCATCAGAGCTATGCCCGAGAGAGTTGGATATATCACCTATTGGCATCACTAACGAAAGAGAACAAGTTACATTCCTCCTCGACGCCAACGACGCCTGCCAAGCTGCACTGATTGCCAAGGCTGTCACGTGTCTCGTCGGAGCCTCCCGCTGTGGCCCCCGCCACTCACTCGCAACTCGTGACAACTTCCTCTTTCTTCTTAAGCTGAAGCTTGCCTGGTGGTTGCCTGTCATCTGTACCCACACAAGCTTTGCCATGATGACCATGGCCGATAAGACTTTTCATAATCGAACGACTCTAATCATCAGAGTGTTGCACAGCAGTCGCGTAAAAGTGCCGACACCACCGGGCTTTTCTTCTGTCAAATGGGACGAGGTGCCTTGCGCCCCTCAGCGATCCGCGGCGGCTTCGTGTTCAGCTTGTCTTGAGCTCGTGCCTCATTGTCCCAAGGCTGTAGAGGCTCCAGGTACCTAAACTTCAAGAAACACTCGGAACGTTGCGTCGAAAATATGAAAGGTTTTTATTTCTAGCCAACCACCTCGATCGCTTTTCTTATCTTTGTGCCAGTATGCGTGTTCCTGGTTTCTGCCGTGGCAAACACCCCGCATATTCCGTGTGAGTGCTACCCAAGGCAGAGCTAAATGATCCTAACTAGCCGCTGTTAGTACACTTTCTCAGTAAACCATGACGCTGTGCCCTATCCCGCGCAATAACGTGCAACCTCGACCTCTCGATCCCGACGATTGCCTATCAATCACCGCTTAGGCCGTCAATGTTTCCTAAGCGAATACTTTCGAGAGCTGCCAGTGTGCGCACCTCAGGGACTCAACTAACTCCCAAAAGGTTGAGTACACTCCACAAGCTCTTAGTCCTGGCCGTCGATTGATCAGCTGGTGCCATAACGAAGGGTACTCCTTTGGCTGGCTGATGTCCACGAGGAGAAGGAGGTCTTCATTCCCGGCTGGCTGAATCCACTGCGATCGTGGTGGATACTGCAACGATCTCGCTGTCATTCCACGCGGATTACCATGCTTGGTCCAATGGCTCTCGCTCCCGCCTCGGTTGTCACCGTTTGTTCAATAAGCTCCAGGGTGAAAGCGAGATTTTTGGATAGAACGACCCCGAACAGGGCTACTGCTTCCGAGCGTTGAGTTCCTGAGGCGATGCCGTCACTTTCCGCAAGGTTTATATTTATCGGATAGCTGCACCTTTACTCCAACTCCCACCTTGAACCTTGGGCAGAACGGTACTGGAAAGAAAATGATTTTCACACATTGGCACAAGGTTTTGTTGGCAGTCAGCTCCTTGCTGGCCGCCGTGTCTGGCTCTCACAGTCATGTTGCTCGAAATCGAGGCTTCACGCCTAGAGCACTGAAAGATATGGAAGCACAGGCTCTCTACGCCAGAAACACTCCGGTGAATAAGAGACTCTATTATACAAATTCGACGAAAGGTGAGTTCTCGGCCATTTTCTACATTCTCAGCCTTCATGCCTGAACTCGATATGCTCACAATGACTCAACTCAGAGTACTACGTCGATGCGTTGCCCGAAGTGCCCAGTAGCTTTATGACCGAAATGTATTCTGGTGTCATTCCACTTAACATGTCTGATGATAGTCGTGGAATGTTCTTCGTCTTCCAACCCCGAGTCGGTCCGCCAGTCAAGGAGCTTACAATCTGGTTCAATGGTGGACCAGGTGAGTATTTGAAATGCCAAAGCAGCCCCCAGGGAAGTTACTGATCTGCCTCATAGGTTGCAGCTCTCTCGAAGGCTTTCTACAGGAGAACGGGAGGATTCAATGGGCTTGGGGGCAATACTCGCCCGGCATCAACCCATATTCTTGGGTTAACCTAACTAACATGTTGTGGGTTGAGTACCCCATCGGCGTCGGCTTCTCACGGGGTGAACCCAAAGCTACGGATGAGGAAGGACCTGCTGAAGAATTCATCAAATTCTTCCGCAATTTCCAGGTAAACCTGTTCATTGGTAACATTAGCTCCTGAACAGCGTCAACTAACAATGCTAGACCGTATTCAATATCAGCGATTATTCGATCTATGTTACGGGCGAGAGTTATGCTGGTACGTTAGGGCATCTGCAGCGAGGCAAACACAAATTGACTGATGATTTCCCAGGTCGATACGTGCCATATGTCGCTAATGCCATGCTTGATCAAAACGATACCAAGCATTTCAATCTTTCAGGTACCTTTGTCCATAAAAGGCCCAACATCTTTTATTGACCCCTTGCCCTAGGTGCTCTTGTCTACGACCCATGCATCGGATCTTTCGAGTCCCTGAACTCCATCTCGGTCTATCCATGGATCGAGCAGAACAACAACATCATGAATTTCAACGACAGCTTTCTCGCCGACCTCGCTGCGCAAGATGCACAGTGCGGCTATGCGCAATTTCGACAGGATTTCATGCAATTTCCACCGAACGGCACGCAACCGCCGTTGTTTCTAAACACCACCGCCGACCCAGACTGCGATATTTGGGATCTAGTCTACGATACTGCTTACAGCATCAATCCCTGCTTTAATGTCTATGAGCCAAATCTTCAGTGCCCCCTGCTCTCTGACCCCTTGGGTTTCCCCACCGATTTGATCTATTCGTACCCAGGATTGCCACCTTACTTCAACCGGACGGACGTGAAGAAGGCTTTGCACGTGCCGGTGGACACTGACTGGGCACTGTGTACTGGACCTGTGTTCGTTGGCGAAGGTGGACCTCAAGATCAGGGGGACACCAGCCCTGATCCAATTCAAGGAGTTCTACCAAGAATTATTGAGGCAACAAATCGAGTTTTGGTGTAAGTATTATTCCCTCGCAATGTGACTCTAGAAACTGAGATCTCTCGTCTAGCTCTAACGGAAAATTGGACCTTGACGTCCTCGCAAACGGCACCATGCTTGCGATTCAGAATATGACGTGGAACGGCGTACAAGGTTTCCAGACTGCCCCGAACAAGACCATCACCATCAGCATTCCCGATATTCAGTACCAAGAAGTCTTTTCCTCTAGCGGATTCGATGGCTTCGACAATCCTCAAGGAATCATGGGTATTCAACATTATGAGCGCGGTTTGATGTGGGCCGAGACTTACCTTAGTGGCCATATGCAGCCGCAGTTCCAGCCACGAAGCTCGTACAGGCACATGCAGTGGCTGTTGGGACGAATTGATGCGCTCTGAGCCCAGAAGAGCTTGGAAGAGATTGAATTGACGCAAGTAAAGAGGTATGAATCAGAGAAGAGGAATGATCAGAAATAGTCATACGTAATAGCTCCAATGCTATCTCGAATGTGATGCTGCTTTGGATATGATGGTATATGATATATCCTAATCTAATCCATCCAACGGACTTTGGTAATCCAGGAGACAGTGTTCAGTCTGCAAGAAATCCTCAGCGCGATTTCAACCTTGTATTCTTCCCGCATCTTGACACTAGCTCAATCCATCGTCCCTAACTCCTCCGCAACCGTAAACTTCGCACTGGTCTTCTCTCTAACCATATCGACAGTGACACCCTCCGCCGTCTCCACCAGCGTCAACCCGCGCCCTCCAACCCTATCGACCACAAAGACGGCCAACTCGGTGATGATCATACTGACCACGCCCTTGCCTGTGAGCGGCAATTCACACTCGTCCAAAATCTTGCTTCGACCGTCTTTGTCCGTGTGGTACGTGCACACAATGATCTTGGTTTGGTCCGGGTTACTGACGAGATCCATGGCACCGCCCATGCCGTTGAACGCCTTGCCGGGGATGATGTAATTGGCGAGATCGCCCTGCGCGGAGACCTGCAGCGCGCCCAGCAGCGACACATCGACGTGTCCGCCGCGGATCATGCCGAACGACTCGGCGCTGTCGAAGGTCGAAGCCCCCGGCACCAGAGTCACGGCCTCCTTGCCCGCGTTGATCGTGTCCGGGTCGGCTTCCTCGCGCGTCTTCGGGTACGCGCCCATGCCCACGATACCGTTCTCTGACTGCAGCCATACTTTCGTCGAGGGCGGTAAGAAGGATGGCGCCAGTGTTGGAATCCCTACGCCCAGGTTGACGTACGAGCCGTCCGTGAGTTCCTTGGACGCGCGCTTCGCGATGCGGTTGCGCTTCACGGCCTCGGGGCTCTTCTCCTTGGCCGCGTCCTCGAGACTCGCCGCCAGAACGAGCTTCTCGATGTGTTTCTCCGACGTAGCGGGACAGATGCGGTCGATGTAAATGCCGGGAAGATCGATGTGGTCCGGGTCTAGAGATCCGATGGGGACGATATTTTCGGCCTCGACGATTGCCAGTGACGCGGCTTTTGGCATTATCACGCCATACGTCTTGGTCGTGCTGCGGAATATGCAGTTTCCCGCCTCGTCCGCCTTCCACGCCCGAACGATCGCCACGTCGCCCTTCAGCGCCGTCTCGAGCATGTACGTCCTCCCGTCGTCAAAGACGCGCGTCTCTCGCGGCCGTCCTGGCTCTAGGATCAGGTGTTTCCCTGTCGATGGATCCTTGGGTCCCAAGCGATGCGGGATCTCTCCCGTCTGTATCAGCGTGTTCGCGCCCGTGGCTGTGAAGAACGCCGGGATGCCAGCTCCCGCGGCGCGCAGGCGTTCGGCAATCGTGCCCTGCGGACACAGCTCGACGGCGACTTTGCCGTCGTGGTACTGTTGGCCCAACGGCTTGTTGTTGCCGATGAAGGACACGATCATGCGCGAGATCTGCCCCGTCGAGGTCAGCTTCGCGAGGCCTTTGTCGCCGGCGCCGGCGTTGTTGGATACGACTGTTAGGTCCTTGAGACCTTTGTTGCGGATGGCGTCGATGAGGGTTTCTAACAAGCCGAGGGAGAAGGATTAGTCTTAATTTGTGGACATGAATATGTTTTCCATGGAGACCTATTTGCACCGGCAAGGACAAAAGTACGTACCAGCAACTCCAGAGAGTCCAAATCCAGCGGATAAGATGACGGCGCCATCCTTGATGTCCGCGATAGCATCATCGGCACTTCTGTACACCTTGGAAGCACCCTGCTCCTTTTGCAGTTGTTGCCTGCGCAGACTCGACGGAACACTGAAATATCGCGGTCGGTCTTGCTGGTTCAAGAGAGATAGCAGTATACGCCTTACTGCCGTCGTCGACGTCCTCGGCTTTGAAGTTGGAGAGGCTCCGAAACTCGGAGCGGAAACTGCTCGCCGGGAGCAGGTCTCGAGGAGAAATGACATGGTGGGAAGTCACTCTCTCTTCTCCTTCTCGAAGGCTTCAAAGCATCGTCTTCTTCTACTTCTTTTCCTCTCGCTGTTCACGAGGCTACTTTCCATGTAGGCATTTGCTATAGCATGTGCTCGTGCGGAGAAGCAAGTGTCATATATGTACTCCGAGTCGAATGTGCCCGGTAGATTGTGGGGCCCGGTTACGTGCCCGGCCCTTCGCCGGTGGTGCTTCGGCTATTGATTTGAGTGCCGAGATACAGTACATGACGATCGCCTGGAACTTCTACACGCTGTAAAAAATGATATATTGCTGAGGTTATTGAAGATAAAACCCGTTAGCTGAAAACTCATGGCAATCCCATCCGCTTGGTCGTCCTCTCATTGTGTCCCCAAGCATTGATACTTCCATCATGAACAGTAGTCCTCCTCATGTCTCTGGCATACTTCTCCATAAACGTGCCCAGGCCTGCTTTGTGCATGACGCAAGTATTGTCCCAAGCAACTAGATCCCCTTCGTTCTCCCATTCAATGCTGATAACATATTTCGGTTGAGCGGCGTGTGCGAGCAACCTCTCAATGAGTTCGGAACTCTGTGGCTCCGGGACACGCTCATACGGCTGCTCCTTGGTGGGCACAAAGTCGCTCGACTTGGGAACCCCATACTCCAGGTGGTGCATGTGGTTCGCAATGTAGATATTTTGGCGCCCGCTGGGCCAGTGTGTCTGTACGACATCGTGGCGACCAAAAGGGAAGTCTTCGGGATTAATGTCCTTGAGCCACTGACTATCTTTCGGCGCCGCCTTTTTCCTCGAATGCATCAAATTGTGGCAGCCAATGTATTTGTTCTCGAGCAAATCCTTTCGTAAGTCGTCAGGCAACTCATCGAAGGCGGTTCTAGTGTCTGCGAAATCCGTGTTTCCGCCATGTCCCCTCGGAGGCAATTGATGGGCACGGAGGAGGCTGTATCCTGCTCGTCGAGGATTGAAGCTCGAGTCGACATGAAAGATCGTATTGCCCTGCATCGCCCAAGATTAGCCAATAATCCATCCCTTGATGCACATGCGGATCCCACCAGTCCGAAGTGATGGCGTTTACTTCCAAATTTGACAAGCGAGCCATCGTCTTCTTGGTTGGAGACGTCAAACAGCTCGTCGAATGCAAATCGATTCTGACGGCCTAGGACCAGGTACGGCTTCACATCGTCCAGCTCGCCGAGCAAGGCAGAGAAGGCTACATGACGTGCATCATCGAGACCTGCGTTCCTAAAGACAAGGACACCGTACTATGAAGGTCGGAGCTCCGGTTAGCATCATCCACGACACGGGAAGAAAACGAGTACTGCCACACGACACTGAATACATTGGCAATCTAGAAGCGTTGCCTGAATTTTGATAGCGGGATGATTTGCTAGACTTACGGTGGTGATGGCTTTTAGGATCTCGTCAAAGACGTTCTTCTCCACCGGCTTAGAGAAGTCAACGCCGCTGACCTCGGCGGCGAAAGTGGGTGCCAGCTGCTTTAACTCAATGTACTGGTACTCGGTATCTGTAGCGTGAGGCATGGTGGACACTACAAACAAGATTGGAGGCAGCTCTTGGTATAATGAAAGGTTCCGAACTCTGTTCCACACACCTAGGCCGCGACGGACTTTTATATGATTTCTTTAGAATCCGATTTCCGATGGAACGGCTGAATTGCGCCCAGTTACACAAGATCAAGACCTCTTCAAGCAACTATTTGCGTTGCCCAGAGGGCTGATCTGTGAAATAATGCCGCCCCCGCGGGAGAAGTGAGATAAGCGGCTGTTGATGAGGATAGCGGAGTTTTCCGTTGCTTGTAGCTCTGCAGTTCGTTAACAAGCACGCACCATGAGTATAGACTGCGCTTCAAGGCCGAAGTCTAATTTGTTTCATCCTTCTTCACAGCATCATGGCATTAAAACAGGGTGGAGGCCAACCTCGCTGGAGCAGAAAATGATTCCCCGCGGGGTAAGAGTCAGTAACCGAGGCTGGTGGGAAAAGGGGCAGATCCCCCATGTTTCTTACGTTTCCAGAGCCAGGATGGCTATTGGCAAAGGAGTCTCTAATGTGCAACATAATTGGGCAGTTTGGCAGACGAAGAACACTGTTCTTTAGTCTTAAAAAGCAGCTGGGAGTGGAGTGCGAGTACGCGTAGCTGTTTCTTCGTATTGTATGGCAGGGTGACAGTGGCCAGCTTCTTGATTGAATTGACAGTCATATTTGTGGTCATGCATAACTGAGGACAACGAGTTCATCGCCGTCAGCTGCGAAGACATTATCATGAGGATTGGAGAAGAACAATTGCTCGACTGTGTGAAGGAGAAAGGAAGGCGATAATGAGCACAGTATCGAGCTCTACCAAAAGCAGTTCACAAAGGGTAAAATAGAAGATCAAAGGGATTGTGAGTGACGGACTCAAGACATCCTCAAAATAAGGTAATAATACCATCTATTCATACGAAAATGGCTATGAAATTCACGCGCAAGAAGAAGTCCAGACAAGCGACGAGCAGAGAAGCTATAGAAATTCACGTGATGAGGTTTAGACACGCCAAGACTCAACAGGCGTTCAGCAATTAATTCTCACGTGATTATTCTCTGTTGCTTCTCTCCATCTCGGCCCGAGGTTTATCCGTCCACGTCTCCGGTGAAGCACAGCGACTCGACAACGACTCGATAATGGCACAAGATCAAGGTCAATGGGTACCGCGTACCCCAGAGAGCAGAATATTCTGTTCCAGCCCAATCTCTCCTACTCCATCACCACCCTCACTATCATCTTCTCCATCCGTCATCTCTAGCAGCGTACCGGAGTGGGACTCAGGTTTCACCATGGAGGAGACTGCAGGTCGGGGTCACCGTGAGAAGAAGCCGAGCGAAAAGATCAAGGAACAAGTGACTGCGAAAATCGACAAAATCGAAGACGAGAAGCCGGTTGTTCTCCCCACCTACATCGCACCTAATGACCCCAAATTCCTGCAAGATCAAAAGGAGATCACCAAGATCCCAGACCATGTCAAGATTGGTCAGTCTGGTGAGAAGATCGAGTTCTTCAGTCTTGGAACACAGTATGTACATCCACCGGTTCGCGTCTGCAACTGCTAATCCTTTGGCCAGCGTTGAGAGCAAAGAGAGACGTTACTACATTCGCGCAAAGCGTGACAAGGACACCCTTTATTTCCACACTGCCGAAGCCCCTCCTCTTTACGCGCGCCTGAGCGACGAAAACCACCCGCAGTGTGGTGTCGATTCCTTGAGAAACGTCTTCACGAAGGACATGCTGGGAAAGAGCGGAGAGTTTGGAAGTTACACTACGAGAGCCAATGTTTTCGCAAGAGAAGGTCAATTTTTCTTTGAAGCCAAGGTCATCAGCATCGCACCCCCGGGCAAAGAAGCCCCAGACCGTGCACTGGCCGACACACAGAGCCAAGACCGACATGCTACCAATCGGGGCGGATTAAGAGTAGGCTTCTGTAGGCGCGAACATCATTGGAGTGAGAATCTTGGAGGCAACGCATACTCTTATGGCGTTGTTTTGAGAAGTGGCAGATCACATGAGTACGGAAGCGTTCGATTCAACACTGGCATGCACCACATGCAAGGCGAGGGTGGCGCAGATCCTGATGATTTGTCTCCCGGAGATGTGGTCGGCCTCATGATCACCCTTCCATCTCTCGAGGTGCAAAAGAAGGTTCTTGAGGGCACATTCATCCCGGCAGACTATCCCGATCTCAAATGCGGCCCGGCTGTCATTAAGAAGAAGTCAGGTGCCGGTAAGAAGATGGGTAAGAGCAGTGTGAAACCAAAGGACGGTGCCGACGCTGCAAAGACCAAGGATGAAACCGTGGCGAAAACCAGCAACCTGCGTGCCGAGATTCGGGCTTCAGTTCTTCCCATGCTCGGATGCACCTTACCTTCGGATCACGATATCATTCGCGATCGCAATCCATTTTTGCACAAGGGTATGACCTACTTCGAGTGCCCAGAATACACACCAAACCCAGACCTGAGTCGCCCTACGTTGAACTCAAAGAACAAGTCCATCAACCCCGAGACTGGCAAGAAGTATGATCTCCTGACCGATCCTCACCCGAACCATGAACTACCTCATCTACGAACCCTTCCTGGCAGTAAGATTGAGCTCTGGGTGAATGGCAAATATCATGGCGTGGTCTGGGAACATCTGTTCGCTTTTCTTCCGCCAGCATCTTCTATCGAGAAAGGTAGTCGAGCTGTCACGTCGGCACAGGGCGACGTTGATGATGGCCTGCTGGGGTACTATCCGGCGATTAGTCACTACACAGGTGGCGCAATCGAATGCAAATTCGATGGACCTTGGTGGTGCGGTTACGAGCAGGACGGGCCCCTACATGCAAATGCTCGACCAATTGGCGAACGCTATCAAGAGCAAATCGTTGAGGATATGGTGAATGATCTCGTGGATGAGATTTACCAGGAGAAACTGTATGGCGACCCTGAGTGGATGAAGAAGCGAGTGTTAAATGCACCTGTGAACCTTCAACACAACTGAGGGTCAGCGTGCCACGATTTCACTTGAGTTCATGGGCATTTTGAGCAAGCGGTGACAAGCATTGCATGGTGTTACGAGTACAGGCCGAAGGTCGCAACATGTCAAGGAAAGACATGGTGCGCTCATGGATCTGGCAAACTGGAATTGATGTATGATTGGATGGGCGGCGAAACAGTCGATTTACGAGATACCCCATGCCTGCATTCTACCCATTTGAGGTAGTTGTAGAAATAGCAACAGTGTAGCATAATCCAATGGACGATGAACAAGCAAGAGTGTTTGGAATTGCAATTGGCGTGCTGATCCGAAGTCTAGGAATGCATGCAAGGTGTGAGGTGAGATGACTACAGGGAAAGAGTTTCGGGTACGGAATACGGTGAGCGAATGTCTGCATGTCAGCGACTCTACGGGGCGCGAGTACCTACACTCTTCCCAGTTTGCCTGTGCATATCTGGTAGCTCGGCAAGACCACATGCCAGAAGCGAACCTCGCGTATTACTTTTTTTTTTCTCTTTGCGAGCTTGCGAGGGCATCCCGAGTGTCCGAGACGTCGAGCCATAGCAAAGTGATACTCTTTGACTGCGGCCTGGCGAGCAGTGGAGAAGTTCCCCTGCATCACACAGTGTATAAAGTGGTACACGTTCTAGGTCTCCTGAAGCAATGGCACACAAAAGGGGGAATATGTCGTGGTTATCTTAGGGAGAAGTGGGACACAGGACCTGGGGGCTGACGAGTCTGAGGCTGAGGTGCGGTGAAGCCTGTGAGGATTCGGCGGGTGAGGCAAGGGATGAGAGATGGCGGAGTCTTGATGGCGACAGCGAGCATCGGTTTCAGATTCGTGGCCTGACTGAAATAGGTCCATGCTCGGGAGTGTCACCCAGCGATTGGCTACTTCCCGCGGCGGCCCCGTCATCCCTTGGGCAATCCAAGGGGCCCCCTGCAGCTCGCCCAGAACTCTTGAACACTCTGTCCTTTATTTAATTGCGGTGCCTGCTCCCTCTGAGTCCATTCACCTCGTCACCCAGAAATTATCTTAACGAATTTCCTACACACTTGTTTACTTTGATGGTTGCCTGCTTTATACTTTCACACCCCACGGCAGATGCAGTCATGAGCTCGCCGTGAGGACAGCTGGCCTTTATTCTTAGCCTGACATAAACACCGCAATGTTCCCTCTACCCTAACCTCCCTTCCCATCCAGTGCACCAATCACCACGATCCATCACATCTCGTCGACACCATGGCCGGTCCATCAGACATTGTGAATCCCTCTTCTCTTAGCCTAGCGGACTATCCTACCACGCCACCCATGTCCGACGACAACAGAGACCCCAGTGAAGCGCCTCAAGAACAACAACCAAAGAAGAAACGAAAGGCTTGGGGCCAGCCTGTTCCAGAAATCAAACAAATCCTCCCTCCTCGAAAACGAGCAAAGACGGCCGAGGAGAAGGAACAGAGAAAGAATGAACGAATTTTGAGAAATCGCAGAGCGGCTGACAAGTCGCGACAACGCCAGAAGGCTGCAGTCGCCGATCTGGAAATCAGACAGGTCCGCATCGAGAAAGAAAACGCCTCGTTACGAGAACTCCTGGCTCGATATCAGTCGAGATTTGGGGTTCAAGCTGATTTCCCAGCGCCTGTCGCTGCGGAACCTTCCGAAGGAGATGTCAACTCAGCTTCACCAGCTTTGGATCTCGAGTCTTCCTGTACCCCGGCACCTTTCACTCCATCCTCATACAATGATCCCACCGACATTGAGTCGACTCAACCCACTCTAGTGGAGGCCGAGAACTCAACGCCAATGAAACACGAATCACCAGTTCTCGCACCCCAACTCAACCTCATCCATGAACACCCTGAAGTAGATCAGACGACTCCTCACTCGATTGCATCGCTTCCTGGCTTTTCCCAAGTCTCCGGCATGACACAATATCCTGCTGTGGTATTGTGTGACCTGCAGTGTCAGCCGGAGACATGGGCTATCAGCCTTCCAGCCTTTCCATCGAATCCCAAGCACAATCTTGGGATCAGCTACCTACTTCAGGTGTTTCAGACTTTGACGATATTTCACTCCTTCTCGACGACAACGCTCTTACCAATGTGCCAGCTCTTCCGGATTTTGGCACAGCGATTGTCCATGACTTCGACGGACCAGGATTTTTCCTCCATCCTGACCAACTTCCCACTAATTCATTCTTTGATTTCGATGCCTTCGACACCGACCAGACCAGCGGTCTTTCGTATGAAGCTTCTGAGCCGACTACTAGCTTGCAGCCCACACATGGCGCGCCTTCTACTGGCAGCGACAGACCGGGCTTTGCAGCAAGTGGTTAGCGAAGATGGTTTCGCCGAAGATCCTGATCGACGGTGGACATGGTCGAGCCTGATGACAATCAAGTGGGTGATTCTACGGTTGGAAAAGGAACACCGAAAAATACGACGTCAAGTTTGGGAAAAAGGAGAGCAAGGAGAAAATCTCGTTTCAGAGGGGCTTATGTCCGGCGTTGATTTTGGAGCAGTGGCCAGAAGCTCACAGCTTTGGCAGGGAAATTGTACGAATACTACTAGACGAGATGAGTCCGTCAATAGCTGGGTGCCAGCACAGGAAGTCCACTGAGATTGACAACGAACGCCATAGATGAAATCAGTAATGATGACCTTTCCAAAACCACTAAAACCTTCTCCCATGACTCTCGTGGCTATCATAAAATTCGCAGCTCGTAGTCGCACAGCAGGGACATAGCTATGCACTTGCAGTGGCATCTCACGTGATGGACGAAAAGGCGGATATGGGCCAAATGATTCTCCGTAGGTAAGCTCCTTGGCAAAGCTCCCGTCGCGTTTCGCATGTCTGTAGGGCCAGTTTTGGAGTCGAGAATCGCGTACGACGAGAAATGCCGTGAAGAGTGATACGCTCCCCAGCGCCAGAATAACCAACGAGGGGTAGGCGTTGTGATCGCAAGGCGCAGAAATGCCTCCTTTCAAGGATGAGCATGTGCTCGTGAGTTTTCTGCCTGCCCTGCCCCGCTGCAACTCAACAGCTTCACTCACCACCTAGCATCTAGATCATCGCCCCGGGGTCACAGATCACCGCGGCGCAACTGGGACTTCCCGAATCATTCACACCTCCCAGATATCGTTTCCCTACGCGCATGTTCCCAGGAGTGAACCCGGGAGAGTGGGAGCCTGTAAAAATCAAAAATAGAGTTATCACGAAGACAAAAATTGTTGAAGCAGTACCGACAATTGAAACTGTCGATCCCGTTCCAATCGAAATTGACCCGAAGCCCGAAGAACCGGCGACAAACGGTGAGCAAAAAGCCGCGGAGCAGTCCAGCGTTGAACAACCCGCATCCGAGCAAACAAATGGCGAAGCAACAAAGGTTGAAGAGACTCCAGTCGCCGAGTCAAACGAGGAGGTCCCCAAAATTACAGAAGTTGACGGCGCCGCAGCCATAAAAGAAGATGTGGAAACAAAAGAAGACGTGGAGATGAAAGAAGCACCGCCGGCCGACGAACCTACAAAACAAGAGCCTGACGCTACAGAGATACCACCGCCTCAAGATCAACCACAACCAGAAGCAACCGAAGAAGAGCCGTCGATAGCTGTGGTTGAGGAAGAGACTGTCGAAATTTTCGAAGATGACCTCTGGTCTGAGGAAGATGCGGTCTATCCGCTGGTGGACGGCAAGATTGAAAACTGGCCTTGCTTCTTTGCGCTCCTCTCCCACATCTACAACATGATCTCACCGCCCTTCCACATGCCAGTCTTATTTGTCGCGCAGCCATGCTGGTCAGCCCGTGATCATGAACTGATCACCCAATATGTGTTCGAGAACTGGAAGATTCCGGCCTTCTGTCTTATGGACTCGGCCCTGACGGCTTGTTACGCATACGGTGTTCCTACAGCGTTGGTAGTAGATGTCGGTCACGGCAAATGCGATGTCAGCGCAGTCACAGAATTCCAAGTCAATGATATTGGACGAGGAATTGCGCTTGCCGGGTGCGGTGGGCGCGCAATGACAATGCGGCTACAGCAAGTGTTGGAGAGCCAAGGATTCACCGAAAACATGGCAGAACAACTGAAAAAGAGTTCCATTTGTGAAATTCTCCCAGCAGGAACTCCGTATCCAAAGGCCTTACCAAACGGCGCAGTCCCGCCTGCTGTCAACCCAGCTGCGGCCGCATCGACCGGAGCCCTGGATTCGGGTCTCGGCGCGAAGGACGTGGACGGGTTGAGGCCAGGCCAAGCACCTCGAGGCCCAGGGGCTGGCACGGCTGTTGGTGAAGAAGGAGCCAATGGCGAAGAGGATGACAATGAAGGAGTTCTAGACGTGGCGGCGATCGTTGCCCGTGACAATGCTGCAGAATTACTGGCCAAACGAGAACGTGAAAAGGCTGAAAAGGCAGCAGCGAAGAAGGGGGCAGCTGCAGAAGGCCCAAGGCCGCTTCGCCTACGAAATTCCGAACGCGACAAGGCTTCCTTCACTTATGTTGACTACATCCCGGTCGAAGACCAATCCGCCGGCGACCAGCCGATGTCACGAAAGCGAAAGAGAGAAATTGAAGTCGGGGTGGAAAGATTCATGGCGGCGACGCCTCCGCCTGGAACGTGTGATGGAATCGTTGATACCATTGCAGAGGCAATCCACCATTCCGTTCTATGCGTGCCAGAAGTTTCACAACGGTCGCAATTATGGGACAACATGATTATCGTTGGCAATGGAAGTCGAATCAGAGGTAAATTAACGTCTCCTATCTACTGCTGTTGGCTCATCTCACTGATTGTGTATAGGCTTTACCGCTGCTTTGCTATCTATTCTCAACGCTCGCTACATGCTCTCTCCGTCAACTGCGACTATCTTCACATCCGAGCTCCCTTCGAACTTCAGCACCCCTGTAGCCACGCCTGGAACCAATACTCCAATCCCGGGTCAGGGAGGTCATCTTCTACATCACCCAGCTGGCCACGGTGTCAACCCTCTGTTGGTCGCCGCCACCAAGAACATGATGCAGCCCAACCAGCATCACTTACAGGTTCCCGGCAATACTGGCATTGGGACACCCGGATCCGGGATTGATGCCATGCAAACGCAACATCACCGAGGGTTTTCTCAGTCGCCCACGTCGATCAAGACTGTCAAGGCGCCCGAATATTTTCCCGAATGGAAGAATCCGGTTGTGGCGGGGATGGAAGAAGCATGCTTTTTAGGCGCCCAGGTCGCGGCCAAGGTGGTGTTTATTGTCGATCAGGGAAATTCTAAAGGATTTTTGAGTCGCGTGGAATACAATGAGCTGGGCCCGGCAGGTATACATGAATGTGCTATGTAATCGATGAGGAACAGGGGTTGGGTTTGGCCAAAAATTTGGTGGAATAGTATTCAGGCCAATTGTAGCAGGGTCACGGCTTCAGGAAAAGGTCTCCTTGAGGAGGTCCCATTAGGCCGTGGGTGCAGGCAATTGACCACTTCACAGAACGCCATCGATGCTTCCATTTGGGCAGCCGTGGGTGCGCTGCAATCAGCTCTTAAATAAGTCACGTTAAAATAATAAAAAAAAAGGTCACCTTCTCACTGCTGCTGCAAGACAGGAGTTCATCAATTTTTGTACAGAGCTCCACATCATTTCATGTGATTCTCGGTCATCCATCCTCCAAATCAACCTCCTCCCCCAAGCCACGCTCTGATGAACTGCCACGCCACGACCATATCGCCCACAGGGCCCGTATCCCTCGCGAGTCCCACGAAGCTCAAAAACCAGCCCTCGACCATCCACCGAGCGAGGAAGCCCGAAATGGCCAGCGTAGTCGCGACAACGTACCCGCAGTTGAGCAAGATAAGAAGGGCTTCGATATTGTTGAGCAGCACGGCCCAGCCGACGTAATTTGTCGCGCGAAAGGCGAAGCCAAAGGAATCTGAGTCTGAGGATGAAGAGGAAGTGGTGTTGGTATTGGTGCTGGGCGTCGTCGGCCAAATAACCAGCAAGATGGGGAAGAGTTTGGTGCAGCTGGACACGAGCAGGGCCGTGCTAATGGCGCTGGGGCTTGCGCGGGTCGGTGGCCTGGTGCGAGGAAATGCGTCGGAGGGTGATGAAGCCGAGGGGTTGGAGGACACAGTCGGCGTCGCGGCTTCCTGGCCTTCATGGCCCAGGGACTCTGGCTGGTTCGGGTTTGGGGTGGAGCTCGAGGGCTTGAGGAGTAATTTCACCAGCGCGCGAATGATACCATGCTGGGCGAACGTGGCCAGCACGTTCATGGTCAGGAAAAACAGATACTGCGACAGGATGGGCATTTCGTTGAGCAGGCGTGCGTCGATGCCATCGGCTCCTTGGCGGCTCGCCGCGTTGGACTTCTCGATCCGCGCCCACGTGATGTACACGTCGAACAGGATCAGCAGGGTACCCAGGCGCAGGATGCTCGGGTCGAATTTGTCATCGGAGCGCCCGAGTCTGTTGAAGAGGAGGTGGCGGTAGACCTGTACATTTGTGTAATGTCAAGCAGAAGAAGCGATCAGTTTATGTGTGATGGTGGATTTTAAAATATGCTGTTGAGATGGGATCGCAAAGACCCTTAGACGAGTTGCGATTGTTCCTTACCTGAGGCTTGATTAAGACCAGATCGATGAACAAGACGACAAAGTCGTGCTCGACGTACTTGTCGGCGAAGCGCTTGCAGTTGGGGCATTGCGTTAGACGCACCCCTTTTCCTAGTGTGCGGTCATCGGCTTTGCTGTACACGGTGTAGAGCTCCTTGACGGGAGTGCTGCATGTGATGCATATCGGCATGCCTGCCCTCTGTGAGAGAGAGTGTGTGTGGGTTCTCGACAATGTGAACAGGCGTTTAATTGAATATATGCACAGGCCATAGAGGCGCGTAGTACATAGTATTCTTTGATAGACGAGCGAGGCAAAGGTTACTCCGTACAGTGTACCGAATGTCACACTGGCAGGTGAAGGAAACTTTGCCGGCGCCAAGGAGATGGGGCCTCCATCCCTTTCCGATCGAATTTATCTCTTTGACTCGTCCGTTTCCACCTCAACTTGAACATCATACTTTTAAGGCTGAGTTCTTGCATGAAAATACTTCTGCCTGGCACCTGCCTGGTGTAACGCTAGACTTCTTCAAAACAGGTACCCCTTACCCAGCATACACCGAAGTCAAAATGACCTCGAATGCCACAAAGTCCCTCGCAAAATGGAAGATTCGAGGAATGCTCTGTTTTGGGCATAGCCTCAGCAACGTCGAGGCATGAATATCGCGCCATGCCCCCTTTGGCAGTTTCCGCGAACTCTGGCGCCATGCTTTTTGACTATCCAGCGAGCCCAGGCACAAGCGATGAGGCTGTGGAGGTCTGGCGTATTTGCTCGTCGGATCTGTCTGAGTTTCAGAATCAAGGTGGGCATATTCAGATTTGACTGTGAAAAGATATAACATCTTCAGTCTCCTGTGCTCTGCTCAGAATATTACCCAACCTCTCCTAAGCACCGTCTCAATCCTCCTTTTTTGAAGCCTTGAGGATCGAGAATGATTATCTACACATATCGGAAGGTCAGAGCCTATCGTGCTCGCAAGGCTGCTGAGGCGGAAGCAGTGACCCAGAACCAAACAGATGCGGCGACACCACAAACAGCGACCGCAGAAGCAGGTCCTACAACCTCAGTTTCGAAACCATCCCATAGCAAAACCTCTACAAAGAAGAAGCCGTGTACAGGATGCGCTGAAGACAACAAGCGGGCCAGTAAATACAGATGGAAGCTGCTCATCTTGCTCCTCCCAGCATTCTTTGTCGCCAGCCTCGATCTGACCATCATTGCCACGGCTCTACCTCAGATCGCGTCGCATTTCAACAAATTCAACCAGCTGAACTGGATAGTCACATCCTTCACACTGACCTCCACCGCCTTCATCCCAGTCTTTGGACAGCTGGCGGACATTTTTGGCCGACACTCGAGCTTGCAGTTTGCCGTGGTGCTCCTGACGATCGGCAGCGTGCTCTGCGCCGCGGCGCCGGACTGGGCTGTCTTGCTCCTCGGTCGGGCATTGATGGGCATTGGCACGGCGGGTATTTCGAACGTCACCATGATTGTTTTGGCCGACAAGGTGTCGCTGAGGGAGCAAGCTGTCAATACAAGTATCTTCCAGCTGTTGAACGGCATTGGGTACAGTTAGTGCCATCCACCCTAATTCTTTCTTGTTCTTTTCGAGCCCATTGCTAATTCTTTTTCCAGGCGTCGGGCCTGTCATCGGTGGCTATTTAACCAATGCAAGCTGGCGATACTGCTTCGTGCTTTGCGCGGGTGTCTCGGTCCTCAGCATTCTAACCATCTTCTTCCTTCGCAAGGACCTGAAACCGGGCAAGGTCTCCATCTCACGACCCCCTCCAGGTCAATCAAGCCTGCAAGCGCTGGTATCTGGGCTATCAACGCTTGACTACGGCGGCATCTCCTTGTTCATTCTCGGCGTGGGGCTCATCATCCTAGGCACCGCTTGGGGTGGCTCAACATACGCGTGGTCGTCCGGCGCGGTCCTGTCGTCTCTGATTCTCGGTTCCGTGCTGTTTATTCTTTTCCTCGTTTACGAGTCCTTGCTGTCCAACGCCACGGGCATCCTCGCTCGCCATCTACCACGTGGCACCGTGCCCATGATCCCTTCATCGATCCTGCGCTCCAAGGATGTGAGTCTGGTGTCTGTGATTGCCGCTTCCACAGGCTCGGCCATCTACAGCGTCTTCTACTTCATCGGCATCTATTTCACACTCGTCGAGGCCCTTGGTGCCTCGCACGCCGGCACCCAGCTGCTGTACTACGTTCCCGGCATCGGGGTGGGCGTCTACCTGGCCATTTTCACCAGCAACGTCTACCCGCGCCAGACCTTCCCGCCCTTGCTTCTCGGCACGGCCGTCGAGACAGGCGGCATCGCCGCCCTCGCATACGCCGTGAAGGTACGCGACGAGACGCTTGTCAAAGTCATGATGGCCATCGCTGGCGCGGGCACAGGTATGCGCTTCATGCCGTCAAGCCTGCACCTGGCCGGCATGTACCGCGACCGTCTGGCGCCTGTGTTCAGCCTTCTGCGGTTCGCCATGCCGTTCGGCGGCACGCTGGCACTGACCATCATGGGCAGCGTGTTCCAGAACCAGATGAGCACGTACTTTGGCTCGGACGCCGTCATCACGACGTCCAACGGCACCGACTTCAACCTGCACAACCAGGCCTCGCTGGACCAGATCAACGACCTGCCTCCCGCGCAGCAGGAGGCCATTCGCTCGCAGGGCGCCACGGCCACGATGTGGGCGTTCGTCTCGATTCTGCCCATTCTGGGCTTAAGTCTCCTGGCCAGTCTGTTTTTGGGAAACGTCTGGATTTCGAAAGCCAAGTCTGCTGACGGTGGTGGTGGTGCTGATGATGCTGATGAGACTGGCACCGTGGGCGCAGACGAGGCTGATGGGCTGTGTGAACGCCATGCAGCCGCGAGAGCAGGGGGTGGAGATGGTGCAGCAGTTGTGGTGGCCCAAGAACAGAGAAATGAAGTCGAGTTTCTGAGTCAGGTGTACTTGCTTGCAGCGTTGAAGGGAGATGTAAAGAGGCTGAAGAGAAAGGGTGCCGCCGAGTCTGACTCACGATTGTCTTCTGAGGAGCTTGTGGAAAGGAAAGCGACGGATTTATAGACGATTTTGCATTGACGAGGTATGATGTTGTTTTAATGGAGGAAAAATGATCCGGGAGGACGTATTTACGCACTTGTACTTCTAGCGTACTAGATCTAGATGAAAAGTTGGGGTTTGACCCAGATCGTCATATCATAAGAATCACGTCCGAATCTACTGGTTCCCAAACTCAAGTCCTCCTTGCACTCTCGCGGCACCATAAATACCAGCGATGTCGCCCTTCTCACCGACTTGCTCTTTCACTACCTTCAAGTATTCGTCGCCAACCTCCACTTGCCTCATGCGACACCCACTCTGCTCGGCTATCTTCATGGCATGTCTCGCGTCTTTACGAGCTAGATCGACAGCAAACAGAGGTTCCGGTCGATTGTAGTAGTCGCCCGTCAACATCCTGTTCGAGTAGGCCGTGTACGGGCCGGGGAACATGACTTCGATGAACTTGTGCAACTCCTCAGTACCTAGCCCGGATTTCTCTGCAACGACATGTCCTTCAGAAAGGGCATTAACCATGCCTACGACAAAGGTGTTGCCGATGACTTTGAGCAATGTCGCTGTGCTGGGTTCCCGGCCTGAATAGTCGACATTTGCTCTTCCCACAACGCCTTTGCAATACGGCAGCACCTTCGCCGTGGCTTCTTTCTTACCCGCCACCACACAGATCAATTGTCCTGCGTCGGCCATGGCTGGTGCACCGAATACTGGGCAGGCGACGAACTCACCACCCTTGTCCTCGACCATTTGGCTCTCTTTTGTGGTGGTGTCTGGATGCACAGTACTACAGTCCACTATAACTTTGCCCTTGATATCCGTCTTGAGGATTTGTTCGAGGGTCGAGATTACCGAGGGGTCTTCGCCCAGACAGTAGAAGATGATATCGGCTTTTGAGACAGCTTCCTCGATCGACGAGGCGACGGTTGAGTTCCCGATTTTGGCAGATAGGTCATGGGCACGCTGAGTTGTACGATTGTAGAGGATCAGAGGTTTGTCGAGGTTGCCTTTCTCAACGAGGTTCTTGCACATACCCTACTTGTTGGTTAGCATACTTTCAATTTGAGGTATTGTAGAACAGTCTCACCCTACCCATATTCCCGAGCCCCAGCCATGCTAATTGAGGAGCCATATCGAGGATTCCAATGTGGTGAGATGTGAGTTTGGGGTCTACCTAAGAGTGGGCGGTTCGGCTAGTCGTTTGGTCACTTTCCGTGTTTACTCACTGGGTATTCGCTCGACTTTATATCTCGAGGAGTCATTGATGATGCTCGTACAAGATAGAGCTGTTGTCTCCGCGTACCTTCATGACGTTGATCGAGATTGTGGGGACATTTCCGAAGCTGACAAACAGTTGACAGGCTGCGGAAATAATGTGCCTATACTTGAAGTTGTAGTGTTCGCCGACTACAAGGCTGTAGATCTAGATGTCATCGGAAGAATACGGGTGGGATTCGATCCAGTCGTCAGCAATCAGTAATACACGGAAGTACATGATGTTGTCGAAGTCGACGCGTGTCAATCGCAGTTTCGATCAGTACGAGAAGCGAAACACGTGTAGCTGCGCACCTGCCGCGAGTTCATCCGTTGTTCTTTTGGGCCCAAATGTTCACCGTACCAAAAAGAATTGGGGAAGGTGCTGAGGGGGCCGAGGGGGGCAAGACGGCCAAGACATGACTCACTTAAAGGCTGGTGTACCAGGCGATGCCCAATGATGCCCGGAGATTTGTAGGCGGTGAGACCTAGCACCGCGTAGGACCTGGCAGTATTCGCCATGTTGCGGGTGCTCCCCCTCATGCTGCTCGCTTCCATGCATATGCGTCACAAAAAATTTCTCGACATGGAGGGTTCTTAATGAAAATTTGCAGCGGGAGTGCTGCTCGATGATATTCATGTGTGTTTTGTGCTTGGTGCTCTTCCATTGACAGTTTCATGCGTTCCTATCCTCGTGGCTAGATCTTGATGTTGGTGGCTGCGCCTGTAATCATGACCCAGACCGCTCTACATTACTCGCACCAACACCTTCCCAGCAGAAACATTGCAGCCGATGCCCTACGAGCTTACCTTCAAACGAGACCTTGTTCGCCTTCCCTTACACTCCGTTATGGCCGTCATTACTATTCTGCTCAAGCAGCCCCGAGCACCAATGATGGTCCTCCGGACAAGTGTAACGATGTGTCGAGCCAACATAAAAACAACTCGCTCACTGAAAGAGCAAAACAACGTTTGGCAAATCGAGAGTTCTTCACCAGCCTATTAAGCTCTGCAGCTACGAAAAGAGATGCAAAGGCATATATATCTCGATTGAAAAGCCCCAGTAAAGCAGCGTCAGAGCCGAAACAGGTCCCGGCAAAGCAACAGCCACACGTAGACGTGAAGGAGATTTTTGGCCGAACTCGAGCTGCAGAAGTCAGCCCAGTCTTCACACAGTTTGGGAATGAGCATGATCCAGCGGGCGAAGAGCAGGAAACTCTGCACGTCGCCTTGGTCAAGATCAGCAACGTCAGTACGTTATCCGACGATCTTGTGACTGGCATCGCTCAGACCTTGTCTTCGTTATCTCGACTAAGTATAGCACCTTGTGTGGTGCTAGAAGAACCTTTACAGGGCAGCCAACGAGAACATCGAGAACATCTCAAACAGGCTGCAGACAGACTTGCAAGCTCACTTGACGTTCTGCATGGGTCTGGGGCGAGGATCCTGGACAACTTGTTGACTCTCGGTTCGGATGGACGTCCCAATGTATTCATCCGGAAGCTTTTGACCCGCCCACTGAGGCGAGGAAGAGTACCACTCGTGTTACCGATTGCCTACTCCGCGGAAGAATCACAGGCTGTGTCGGTCGGCGCTGATGAAGCTGTATTGGCTTTGGCCAAAGAACTCGCAGGACTCAACTTCCAACCTCAAGTAAGCGAGCAGGACCATGATGCAGCTGAAAGGTTGGATGCCATGCGCAAGAGTATTGCATTAGACCGCATCATTGTTGTTGACGAGACCGGACCCATTCCTAGCACCAAGTCTATTGACCATAGGCATGTCTTTGTCAATCTTGCGCAAGAATATTCGGCCTTGCAAGAGGAATTGAGAAGCTCCACAGAAGGGAGCGTTTCTCAAAAACACGCTTCGAATTTAAAGTTGTTCAAGGATGCGTTAAAAATATTGCCAGCAGCCTCATCCGGCCTGCTGACCTCTCCACTTGAAGCTGCGAATTCTTTGAGACTAGCAGATGAAGGAGTGTCCAGCGTTGGCACTCGTCGACAGAAAAACCCCCTGATCCACAATCTGTTGACGGACAAACCTGCATATTCGTCTTCGTTGCCTGTAGGAAGGCTGGGACAGGATCCGGCGATCACAGCTGCTATCACATCGACCTTTGTCAAGCGGGGCATGCCTGTCACCATGTTGCCTAACCCAGCGGCACAGACCTGGACGGCAGATTCGAAGCTACGGTTACGACTTACAGACCCTAGAATCGACCTTGATCGTCTGACCCATCTGATCGACGACTCCTTCAACAGAACACTCGACGTAGAAGCATATCTTGAACGAGTAAACGATCGAATTGCCGGAGTCATTATCGCAGGAGAGTACGAAGGTGGTGCAATCCTGACATGGGAAACACCTCCAGGTTACTCCGATGACGATACTGAGCATCTTGTCCCTTACCTCGACAAGTTCGCCGTGTTGAAGAAATCTCAGGGTGCCGGTGGTGTCGCAGACATTGTGTTCAACGCCATGGTTCGTACCTGTTTTCCCAATGGCGTATGTTGGCGAAGCAGGAAGGACAACCCTGTCAACAAATGGTATTTCGAGCGATCAAGAGGGACCTGGAAGATCGCCGACACTAATTGGACCATGTTCTGGACGACGCCCGGTATTTTCGAGAATGGAAACAGGTCAGATGTATTTCTCAACTATGAGGGTGTCTGTAGAACGGTGAAACCTACGTGGGCGGATGGCAAGAAGATCGCAGACTGAGGGAGTTAGGACCGTGCATATGGACACAAGTCTTACCTACCCTAGCTGCTTGCTGGGGACCAGGGATTTGAGAATTGTTGTTGTCCTTGACAGCATGAACGATTCAATGTTGTCCTACCTTTGCCTACATGACCTCCAATGCTCAACAAGCGTGGCACCAATTTCAGCAAGGGAGACCCCTATTCGCATCCGGGCTTCATGTTGTCCTCATCCGTAGTTTTCACGATCCCCCGGCCTCCAACCGAAGGAAACGACGATCACTCCCCAAAGGTTCCACGGCCTCATGCCGTCCCGTTCAACGGCTCGCTGCGTGCCCGTGGATCTGCTCCGAGTCTTCGGATCACCCACTGCGCGATCGACAGCGCTGCACGCCGCATGCACCTTTCTATCTGCCGACGCCTGCCGCCCCCCACGCGAAGCGAATGCAACTATTCTCGAACGCAGGGCAGGATATCTTACTGGACAAGACGCGAGTCGCAGAGCGAGCCAAGGCGCCTGTGATCAGTGAACCTAAGAACAGAAGAGCCGAGTCATGTACATGTGACTATCCTGCATTGGCTCCTTTTTTGCTATCTCGTCGCAGGATGAGTGTGAGTCTTGGGTGGCCTCGACAAAACAACCCCGTCGTGGATTTACCTCCCAAATAGGACATTTTCTGGATGTTACAGTGCATGATGAGTCGGGAGTACAAAGTCTGCATTGCTCTTTGCTCCCCCACATACATGCATGGTACTTCGTTATGCACACTCTCGCCCGCAGCGTGATACAAGCGAACACCACTAAAGCATCATACTAAAGTACATTTTGACTAAATGCCGAAAGTAAAATAGCACGCATCTAGGGACTGTATTCTCTTGGATATACCCGTCACTATCATAGGTCAATCTTGCAGGGACCGGTCATCGTTACCCTTTTTACCTGTTGCCTTTGCATTGCGTACATCCACTCGCCTCGTTCTTACGAGCCGTGTACTTCGTGACGAGACATTGTTAGATTTCGGATTCCGAGCCGCTTGGAGATATCACATCACATCCTATCACATTCACCGTAGGGGTCGTGAATTGTCGATCCTCTCGCACGTACGCGCACACCACATCCTGATCCCGAAAAGGGCGAGGCACCGGTGGCAAGCAGGTTAACAGGGGGCTCGGGAGGTGGAATTCCAGTTCCTGCGACCCTCGGAGGAACCAGGGCTGGCGAGGCACGGCACGGAAATACATTGGATACAATGCAAGGGTTCAGATGGTGCAGAGGCAGGGGGTCCCATATATGGATCCTTTGTTCTTACCACACATTGGATCTTTTGTCTTGGTGGGGAAAGGAGATTTCGAACGAACTGTGAGAAGGGGGCCATTGTTTCCTTCTTGTCTTTCATTTTTTTCTTCTTCCTTTTCCATTCGATATAGCATTTCTGTAAATAATAAATAGGACGATATGATGCGTTACTTGTTCTTCTGGTCCGGGGTTTAACTTCAAGTGTAGAGGGTCAACTTTCGTAGGTACATGACATTTGAGGGGGTTTGTGTTTTTTTTTCGTCTCTTTACTACTAGTAGGAGTTGACAAAAAACCCGGGGGCAGGGGCGAGGTCACAGAGTTCCAGGTTCGACGCCTCACTCTCGAACTCCCCTTGCCTTGCTTTGTTGTTTGTCGCGGGAAAAAATCATGCGGTTTCGATAAATCTCCCCTCCGGAGGATCCCTACTGAACTCGGGTATTCTCTGCCTCTCTCTGTTTGTGGGATGACACTGGCAAGGCAGGCCATTTTCCTTTTCGCCACCTCACGTCTCTCTTTCCCCGACTCTTTCCATACTCGCTTCTCGCGCTGGGGGACCCCTGGCTCTTCTTCTTCTGTTTCTGCTGGTCATACATCCCGTTCTGGCCCCCTCTCTCGACGGAACAGGACGAAAAGAAAAGAAAGCATAGAGCGAGAAAACCAATATCATTCCCCCGTGACCTAATACCCCTTGGACAAGCAAAAAAAAGGTATCCACAATAAGACTCTGGGAAGTATCGCCAAAAACAACCAACAACAGCAAAAGGGAAACCTCCAGCTAGCGTTGAACGACCAAAAAGGGAGCCATTTTTTGAGTGGTTTGTGTGTGTGGGTGTGTGGGTGGGTGGGTATTTTCGTTTAAAATGCCGCATGCTGACTCCCTGTGCCGTCACTGTCACCTCCGTCGCTCCTGGTGTCGTCCCACTGCTCGTTGGGGTCCCAGTCGAAAGTATCGTGCATGCGCAGCTGCGCATCACTTTCCACCTCGGCGACCCTCAGCTCGCCGGTCTCGACGTCCCGGATCTGCCTCTCGACGGTCCACTTGCCCATCTCCTTCAGCAGGGCCTCCAGGTCGACCTTCATGCCCTGCGTGAACGCGTGGTTTTTGCCCAGCATCTTCACCCGCCCCTCCAGGACGGTCCAGTACAGACGCTCCGTCCAGTCGAGGCGGCCCTGCTGCTTGTAGAGTAGCGCGAGGAGGCGGATGGATTCCAGGCGTCGCGGGTGGTTCTCGCCCAGTGTGTCCTTGGAGTCGTGGATGGCGCGCGAGAGCACGGTGATGGCTTCCTCGATGCGGTCTTGTCGTTGTAGTGCACGGTTCAGGTTCGTCAGTGCTGAGATGGATTGTAAGTGTCTGGCGCCCAGTGCTCGGGACGAGATGTCGTAGACTTCTCGCAGGACTTGTTCTGCGTCTTGTAATTTTCCTTCGACGTTCAACATGAATCCGTAGCAGTACTGGGATGCGATGGAGCGAGGATCATCATAGCCATGCCGTAACACGAATTGCTGGTAAACATCGTACAGTGTCGCGCTGGTAATACCACAGTCTCGCATTTGTGCATTCGAGACGTATACCATCCATTTCGATATGGTCGTCAAGGGATCATTCGGACCCAACACACGCTCTGCCATGCGGTAGGTACTGTCCATGATAGTCCTCGTGATTTCGCCTTGATCGTGCATCTGTAAGATCTGCAACGTTTGGTTGAGTGCTAGCAGAATCTTTGGGTCCTGTTGTGGCCCAAGCAT
Organism: Cladophialophora exuberans; assembly: GCA_030068005.1. Taxonomy (NCBI): domain Eukaryota; kingdom Fungi; phylum Ascomycota; class Eurotiomycetes; order Chaetothyriales; family Herpotrichiellaceae; genus Cladophialophora; species Cladophialophora exuberans. The sequence continues at coordinate 169,167 of JANSVK010000021.1, read as the reverse complement.
CTTCTCAAACTCGGCATCTGCGTCCTCCAGACTTTTGCGTGATAACGTATCGTTACCCCGCCGTAGGTAAATGCAGGCGGCGAAGCACCGAGCCACCCATTTCCACGAATGCTCATGCGCTCGCGAGCTGGCTGGGACGGAGAATGTGTTATCGGGCACATCTTGGGATACATTGAGGATACTGCGTGGCTGCGTTGGCAGTTCCAAGTTTGGTAGACTGATGAAATGTTCTCGAGTTGGTTCGTGGCAAGTCGGGCAGATTTGTTCGTAGTCCATTGAGTCTTCCGATGAGCTACTGTCGCCCATGAGCAACGACCAAGCACGAATATCATCGTGTCCACAGAGGGATCTCAGGGGCGGAGCATCGATGATTTGTAAGGCCATGTGCTCCACATCACGGCCGAGACGTTGACAGCGCATTTCTGGACTGGTGGAATCGTAAAAGGAACCGGCATGTCGAACCTGGTCTTCAAAACTGCCGATAGATTCGTGTCCTGCAGAATAATTGTAAGGTAGACTGGATGACGTGGGTGTCCCTTGGGGGGAAGAGACTAGGTGGCCGCGGGATGACAAGGGCGAAGAACTGGAGGCCCACGTGCCGACATTTGCTTTTGCCGGATAATTAATACTGTGCCTGAGCTGTGCATATGGTGTCACTTGGGAGTCGACGGCGATTGGAAATGATGGCGAGGCTTTGGGGCGGGGTGACGTCCTTTGAGAAGCGGGAGAATCTTGGTGTGGACTGAGAGGCGTGAAGGAAGCGGAGGTGGGGGCGGTGGAACACGAGGCTGGTCCTGACACACCAGACACCACCGAGGCTGTTCTGAAAGACTCTGTCTGTGTCGTCGCGGCGGCAGGCAAGGGTTTGGGAGCTCGGGGGGTTGCTACAATGTCTGCTGGCCGGCCTCTCGTCGCGGCGGCGGCCGTAGACAGCGGATCGTCGTTTTCCACTTCGGGTTCCGGAGTGTAGGCCCGAACGTGGGAGTATTGTTCGGATTGAGCCTCGAGAGCGTGGTCACCGTCGATGTTGGCAAGGGCGGTGGACAGGAAGTCGGCCTCGGTCATCTTCCGGCCTTTGATGTATTTGTGAAGATCTCTGAGAGAGCGTTTGTGGCCATGGATCATAAAAGCCGTCGAGCGCTTACCGCTCTTTTGACGGTGGTGATTTAAAACACAGCATATTTGATAGTCCTTGTCGGAGTAGTTTTTGCTGATTCCCCACTGCGAGAGCCGGGCTTTATACATCCGCTCACTATCAATAGGCGAGACAGGATTCAAATCAGCATCGGGCATGGTGTGATAAGCCAGGGCGGATTAAATGAATGGCTGGGAGAAAGTACACTCACGTAGCTTTGAAGCCGTACTTTCTCTCCATAATCTTCCGCACATCTCTCAAGGGGGCTTTCTCGTAGAGACTTTTGATCTCCTCCTTCACCGCCTGCCACTGAGCGGGAGCGGGGCCTTCGCGGGCCTCGAGCTGCGACGAAGGAGCGTGAGCCTGGACGGAGGTTGAACCTTGAGCAACATTACTGCTGAGGGCCCATCCAGGAGGATAGCTGCCCAGGCTCGTGGCCATTGACTTGGTGTTGTGGTGCTCTGGTCAGTGCGCATCACTGCCTGAAAGGTGGTTAGAAAAAAAAAACGAGAGCCGAAAGCCCTAGTCAGCAAGGACGGCAGCAGTTTGGGAACAAAAAAAAAGAGGGCTCAAGTCATGAAGGTTTTTTTGGGTCGTTTGTTGGCTTCGATAGGACGAAACAATTGCCTAGCAGAAGCGGCCTCTCACGAAATGGAAGTTCGAGGGAGGAGGGGTAGCTTGTCTTTTGGTTGCCGGTGGGCTTCCAGCTGTTGTTGTGCGACTCGATGAGACATGCATCCCAAGGTTCCCAACGTTACGGGCCCAGTTTTCACCCCCCGGCGCATATGCACAGGACCTTATGTGGCCCAATCACCTCCCCGTCAAAGGGCAGCGGCGTGGTTTTAGCTTGACACGTAGCCGACAAAGTAAGATTGCGGGCAAAACAAAGCCTGAAACCAGGCCTCAGAGCCCCTCCACGGCAATCGCTGCTGCTGCGGCCAGCCTCAACGTATGCGATCGGCATCAATTGATAAATAGAAATCAAGACAAGCAAGGGAGGAAGATCTGATCTCTCTTAAACCCTCTTGCTGGGTGTCCTAATGCCTACTAATGCCTACTAACACTCACCTAACAGTGGTGTGCTTTGGGGGGGCAGCCGCCTCGCCGCTTGGAATTTTGCCCCTGGGTGTGGCAGACTTCCCGCTGTCCGTACTCCGAACTACCTTCCCCCCTTCCATCCTTTTTTTTTTTTACCTGTCATTACGTCTAGGTCGGGCTGCAACCTTGAGGAATGTCAACAGCCTTTTGATTGGGAAAAAGATCTTTCAATGGGTGGAAGTTGATACGTTTGTATGTACAAGTGACTTGCAGGAGATTTTCGCAGATATGATGTGATGCCACGGATGATGCAGGGTCGCCTTGGACTGTCTCTCCAGATCGGCAGACGTTTAAGCGAAGCCAACTTTGGTCAATCCGAGTCCTAAGCCTCCCCCGTCATCAACCGTCGACAATTCCCCTACTCGGTGCCTATGCATTGACCACATAGGCCATCGTTTCCCCAATCCATCTTTGATTACCCTAGGCAGGATTCCAGAACAATACTGCAGGCACGTCATAGAATTTGCAACTCAAAAGACCCAAGGCCAAGAATCCCCAGGTGCGCCAGGATCCAAAAAAATGCTGGGTGCCGATGCAAGCCGGTGCCCCCAGACCGCTGTCCATGGTGCGGACCCCGTCGGCAATTCTGCGAATGAACAACATGGACCAACTTCAGTGTCAATAGCAGATTTCGGTTCTCTTCCCAGTTCCAACAGCGGCGATTCCCCCGCCACGGCTGCCGAAATATCCTCGTACCAGTGCCATACTGAACTCGCCAAGAGCATCCAACGAGATGCTTGACCCAAAACGACATGTATCACCCAAGGCTAATAAACAACGGCACGGCGATGTGAAATCGGCCAAAGTCATAAAGGTATGTTGTCGTGGGCAATGCAGCGAACTACTGACCTCTCATTCAACACCCTTGATCGGCTGGGTCCTCTCATCGTGGAGACTGGCTTTCTGTCCGACGTTACTGCAACGAGTGTTGGGTGTGATGACATCCACGGCCTCTGCTAATTTCACCAAAGCTAACGACCAGACCTCCGCTGTGGCAGATTCGTCGACTGGTCATATGCTGAAGGTCGACGATCTTGAGAACTCTGTGATCGGCTTATCGCTGGTTTGTCCGGGGCGTCAAATGTGTCAGGGCCAGGTTGAGCCGGCGGCTGAGGCCCTGAGCCTCCCCCACGTATTGATTGTGCTTGCTGGTATGCTGGGGGCGGGTCACTATCTTGCTGATACGAAGACGGATGACCGCCAGTGCTATAGCTGCCCGACATATATTGTCCAGGCTGACCACCTCTGTTGGGTGTAAACGCTGCCGTATTCATCGTGATATGGATGTTGGTGGGGCCGCCCGAGTCGGGTCTCATGGGCGGCGTGTGCCCATACGAGCTTGTCTGAATGTGAGGTTGAGAATGTGACGCATACTGACTGTATTGCGTCTGATATTGGGGTTGAGCAGCACCGCCACTACCCGTACTTGACTGGATTGTAGGTCTCTCTTGCCGCGTGCTCTCTTGAGGCTCGGCAGTACCTTCTCTTTTTCCTCGAGGTTGTTGAGGTCGGTTTGTGCCACCTTCTGTGGGGCCTTTCTTCGCTCGTCGGCGCGCAGTGTCTGACTCTCTATAATCGTACGGATTTTTCCTGTACTCTCCTGAAACGGGACAGGGTCAAATTCCATGTTTGCGAAACACGGGGGAGGGGCGCATACTGCTCTGTGTTTCGGTATCCCAGTCTTTCGAGTCATTTATGAGATCGCGAATGCTAACCTAGACAAGGCGTTCAGCGGGGCAAATATCGACATAGGCCGGCAGGCTTACGGCATTGAGGGCTCGTTTGGCAGAGACGTTGAAACCGGTCCTCGATCTATCCTAAACCCGATCATCAGTAAGGAGTAGAGATGGTTCGATGAATTTCTCACTGTAGGGTGTTGAGCCGATGTGATCTTTGCGGTGCGGTCCACATATCGGTTGATATACTCAACCAGGACAGCCGCATTAATGTTTTCGCCGGGCACAAAAAAATGGATGGGCTGTATATCGTCATCACTGCCGTCCGACTCATCTTCTTCGTCTCTCTTCTGCCTCTTTCCCGAAGATTTCGAAGACTGTTTAGGCATTGCGATTATGGGACAAGATGAGCACTGTAGGCTCTAGGTACGGATCACGGGAAAGGCTGTTAGCGGCAGGATTCCGAGGTGTGAGGGACCTCGGTCGCAACACAGGCTAGCGGTCCTTGGAAGAAGAGTAGGACAAGTCGAATGAGCATGCTTGAAGAAAATGAGGCGATACCAGACTCGAAGAAGCAAAACGATTGACCTGAAAACAAAAGATGAGTGACGAGATGGGTTGCTGATCGCGGCACTTCAGATGTGGTGCAGCCGTAGCCGAAGCGTGGCAGTGGCAGAACCAGAGCCAGGTGCCAGGTGGGTTTTGCGGATTCAGGTCAAAGGTCAGGTTCAGGATGTCAGGCAAGGCATGTGCAGCACAACTGGATGAGGTGGCAGCGCTGCTAACGAGAGCCAACTGCTTCAAGTGTGCATTAGTTGAGGAAGAAAACGATACGGAACTCGACCTGGGCACGAGAGCAAATGAAAAGGCGCACCAGGCAAAGAACACATGATTGCACGCAGGCGACTGGACCTTACCGTTTACTGTTTACCCCGCTACTATGCGTCCCAAGGATGGATATTGTCGCTTTCTCACCTGTCGCTTAGACACTGTGCCCACAAACCAGCTGGACTTGTTTCCAACAACGAAATCGATGTTACCCTTGGCCATTTCCCCGAAGATCTGGCGCCGATCCGCGTGATCAAATTCGGGAGGGATAAAATTTACATCGGTAAGCCGGAGAATATCCCTCATATCGATTAAACCAAAAGTCAAATACACAGAAAAAGTGAAGTGAAAGTGAGGTGAAAGTGAGGTACCACGGTGGCCCTGGTGCTCGAGGGGAGCCGAAACCGGTCAATGCGGGGCGATGGAGGGACTGTCGGCTAAATTGAAAGACTTCCATACGCCCTCACCATAAGGTGGTACGGGCGATGGCCATCTCGACCTTCAACGAGGTACAAAACAACAAATATTCGACGTGGTTGTTTAAACAAGGTTGTCACCAACTCTCGCCGAGCCGCCATGCAGTGTTTCTTTGACCAGAGCTGTTTCAGCAGTAGTCACTGGCACTTGCAAGGGAGGACGACAAAAAGACGCGCTCTTCATCTCTCACCGCTTCTTTTCCAGGCGGTAGGGCCGTCCCGAAACTCGGGGCCAGGTGCACACGCATTACTACTGCCAGTGTGCCGGACGCTGTCACTATTGGCGAGCAAAAGCAAAAGATTTCCAATATGAGCAAGGGCAGCTGAGGCTCTGATTGCATACTATGGAATAGCTCTGTAAACTTTCATCGTTGCCAGTGTCTCCTTTAATCCCGCCTTGCTTTTGTCACCGATGGAGATCTCTCAAGATGGCAATTGGAATGAAGCGTCCTGCGTCAAGGGAATGTTGGTGTTTATGATTACGGCCTTGTGTGCCGCGCTGTAAGTGAAGTTGGACTCGGGCGCCGCTGTGATGTTGACGCTCTGGGGAGCCGATGCTACGTTCAGGACAGTAATCTTCTCAATGCTGACATTCGCTGGATAGCTGTAGTCGCCAGACATGGAGAATGCACCACTGGTATAGGTGAAGTTGACAAATGTGGTACTGGATTGCTCAATCGAGAGGCCATCGTCAAGATACAGGGACCCATTAGCTGCTCCGTCAAGGCTGGGAGCTATCAAGAGATGAAAGCCCTTGGTTCGAAGCTGTGTTGTCGTGTTCGCACTTTCCACTCTGAGGGGTAGAACGGCTCCTCCTCGGACATGCAGGGGAATGGTTGTGAAATTAACATTAGTCAGGTTGACCATCGACCCGTTCCCCTGAACCGGGCTGAAACCATTGTTCCAGTCGTAAAAGATATCTTTAGGCAGGTATACACTGACTGAAGTCTTGTTCTCAGCCGTGACAGGAGACACTAGAATCGAGTCTCCAAAGAAGTATTGTGCATCGACTGCAAATGTCTTCGAATCCTCGGGGTAGATGTAGAACATTGGATTCAAGACTGGTTTTCCTGTTTGCGTCTGCATATAGAAAGCCGTGTACAAGTAGTCGAGAGCACGATAACGAATGTCAATTGCGTTTCGAGACGCTTGAGCAGTAAGTGGCCAGCGATAGGCTTCTTGTGGTCGGTTTCCAAGTCTGAAAAGACTGTCAATCTCATGTTGCAATCCTACGGAATGCTCTTACTCACTCGTTGTGATTTCGATAGAATGTCTGAAAGGCTCCAAGCATCATCCATCGAGCACAAAGGGTTTCGGTGGTGTTACCTCCAAAGCCACACACATCTAGACTCATGTTTAGTAGAGATCTTGTTAATAGGTCATGAGGACTCACCAGAGCCAACCATAGGTAGTTGGAATATAGATGCAAAGTTGAGCATGTCAGAAATGCTAATCTCATATTGGCCCCAGTCGGCGTGGTTGTCTCCAGTCCAGTGCCCGACATGTGTGCCAGCTCCAAGGAAAGTGCTTCGTGTGATGACCAGTGGTCTCTCATCAGGCTTTCGGTTGAGAAGAGCACCGCGCGAAGCAGAAGACATCATAGTTCCGTACATATTATGAGTGTCATATTCGACAAGACCGTTATAATGGACCAGGTTAGTGTCCAACGTCTTGTTAGACAGACTGCCCGCTGCATTTCGAATCATGTATGGGGGGTTGATGAGCTTTCGTCCTGGTAGCCCTGTTTTGTTACCTGAGGCCGTAGTCTGCCTCTTCGTGGGAGGCTGGAAGTCTGCTGGGAAGCCAGGAAGGGCGATGGCAGGACCCTGTCTTACTGGCGGCGGCTTTGGAGGAAATCCTTGCGCTTCAGCAAACGCAGCAGGATCGGAACAAGGATAGTTGCAGAAACTAACGACAAGTTAGTATTTCAGTGTCCAATGGTAGTTGATCTCATACTTTGCAGCTTCATTCATATCGATCCAGAGCCCGGAGATGTCAACGCCAGTCTCAGGACTGAAGAAAGTCGCGAACTCATTGTTCCAGTAATCTTGAGTATCGGGATGGAACCAGTCAGGGAATACAGTTGGGCCAGGCCATACGACACCCTCAAAATTGGAGCCGTCTGCTCTTTTCATAAAGATGTCCGGGCTGTTACCGTTGTTGTATGCAGAGTAGTTTTGATATGCTACAGCCGGGTCGACCATCACAATGTAATGCTGTTGATGTGCGTGCAGATATGCAACAAGTTCACGCATCTTCTCCAATGGGAAACGTTTCGGATCCAATGTAAACACCTTTCGAGCGTCCTGGTTTATGTCAGTCAAATTCATCTCAAGCACTGCGCATATTTACCATGTAGTCAATATCGGTCCACATAGTCTATCATTGTCAGCTTCAATTCTTCCTTAGAGTAACACTACTTACCTCCAAGGGAATGTTGGCGGCGCTGTAGTTGTGTACAACTTCGGCGACTTGGTATACATCTTGATAGCCATATCTGCACTGGTGAAATCCGAATGTCCAATAGGCCATCATTGCAGGTTTGCCAACCACTTCGGAGATTTGTTGGGAGACCTCAATGGGAGATGGCCCGGCAAGGAAATAGAAATCCAGAACACCACCGAGGGTATTGTACTCGAGGTATTGACCAGCCGTGTCATTGATTTTGATATCCATGCCATTGGAGTTCAAAAACACAACACCATGGGTACCATTTTCTCCTCTGTGGTCGATGTAGACAGGATGGTTTCCATACAAATTGGTGCCCTGAGGAATACCATAAGCATCGCGAGACCACATTGTTCTGGTGTAATTGGAGGTATTGAGCTTGAAATGGTCCGAATGTTCACCCAGTCCATAAAGATTTGGGCGGCTTGGCAAAGATGTTCGGAGTCTAAGATATTGGGACTCAAACACCAAAGCCGAACCAGAAGCATTGAAAAGTACTTCTCCATCTGGTCGAGAGACAGAGAAGGTGAACGGATTTTCAGTGTAGTTGAACACCAGCTGAGAATTGGAGGCAGTACTTCCATCTGTAGAGTTTGGGCGAGGGACAATTGACTCCGGAACCTGGTAGACAGTCTCATTGAGGTCTTGTATGATGACATGAAGCCTTGAGGCTACCCGACTAATCAGCAATAGAGAAAACAGCGGTCAATCTACTTCTGCTTACCACTCTGATACTCCACGGTGAGTGTCAGGTTGCGCAAATCGGTGCCATAGATATTACAAGCTGGCCCTGCAAGGTTCAGATTAGCCGTCAGGCCACTCGCGGTCTGCTGAACATTGCTAGCACGGTAGCCAGGACAAGTTTTCTGGGCGACGGCTAGGCCTGAAGCCACAAGGGCAAACAATGCAGAAATCTTCACCATGGTTGCCTCGATTCCAACCTGGATGGTGTTCGACGCAAGAGGGTCATCAGATTCAGAAGGGCGCACATGGGTCTTTTAAAAGCAATCCGTCCTCATAAAAAAATCTTGCTTGACCACATGTTACCTACAGCTCGGTAAGAAGTCATTCTCGAGCCGGAGTCACATTTTCCTGTTGTTGCCAGCGGATTATACGACAAACTGGACCAGTCGCCTTGCAGAAAAAATCAAGGCTGCAGTCCACATCATGGAGACAATGCCAGTAGAGGACAAGATCAGATTCAGTGACCACTCCAGCTTTTCCCCACAGAGTTGTCTGCAAATCGGCATCGCATCGGTCAGCGCGGAATGGCGGGCAGGCAGCACAAGTCTAGAGGGAAATCTGAGAGAGGCCAATGGAACAGGCGAGGTTCCTGGCTAGAAGCCTTCATCACGTTAATGAATATTCCAAAGAAGCATAGATGCGGAGGAGGCAAAAGGCACAAAGTGACGCTGATCAATGCATGGATAGCTCCATGCCAAGCAGTGACATTGAGCTTCAACCATTGAGGACCAGGAGAGGAGAGGAGGGCTCTGGGGGTATTTCACCGAGCATTTTAAGCAGCCGGGAGATAGTTTGAGCCGGCATCTTCGGAGGTAGTGAGCTACAACCTGCCGCGGCACGAATTGGTCATTGGAATGATGATGAGACGATAGAATGGAAGATAGGTAGAGCTTGAGGTTGCAGCTGACAATGAAGAATGAGCTGTTCTTGGCCGAACTGCTCAATTTCTCGGTAGTTTTCGTATCGTACTTTCCCCGTGGGTGCCCCTAAGTGCCCCTCCAGAAATCAGCAGCACTTGCTCTTCTGGGCGCTTACCTCTGTGCCAGTGTCGACGTCATGGGCTGGTGAATATCGGGTTTCAAATTTCGGATTCGCATACCTAGAAACCTATCCATCTTCGTATCCCCAGCAGCCTTATCTATCACTGCAAGGCTGGCATGTGTATGTCTTGATAACAGAATATGTAATCCCCCAAGAAGATGACGGGATAATGCATCTGAGCGAACTGAATGTGGAAGGTAGGTATAAACCTCAGAGATAAGGTGGGAATCTCCTCGCCAATTCACCGCCCTCCGACTTTCTCCAACCTCCAGAAGCCGTCGAAACGTTCTATACAAGGGGTTCTTCAGGCTCCGAAGGCCCAGGAGAATGGCTGATCGAGGGCCGACCCATCGAACACGATGCTTGTCTTCGTCTATCTCGTTTCTTACCTCACCCTGTGCTATGCTCAAACAACGCCCATCGATGTGCGAGAAGCAACCATTGCCACCCTTCACCATTCGCTCTTTTCTGGGGTAACAACATGTCGCGGTATTGTGACTGCCTTTCTGGCACGGATCGAGAGATTTAATTCAGACGTGAATGCGATCATTGCACTGAACCCGGATGCCCTTTCCATCGCAGACTCGCTCGACGAATCGCTTTCACAAGGTAATGCTACGGGACCACTATTTTGTATCCCCATCCTCCTCAAGGACAACTACGATGCTACTCCCATGGTCACCACAGGTGGCTGTTTAGCTTTGAATTCTTCGAAACCTGCTCATGATGGACCTGCAGTGGCTGCCTTTCGAGCCGCCGGAGCTGTCATCCTTGGCAAGTCAAACCTCCATGAGATGGCTCTCGAAGGTCTTTCAGTATCAAGCTTGGGTGGGCAGACAATTAATCCATACGACTTCACTCGTACACCGGGAGGAAGTTCAGGTGGCACAGGTGCTGCGGTAGCTTGTTCGTTCAGTGTGTTCGGCACGGGGACCGATACAGTCAACTCCCTCAGAAGTCCAGCCAGTGCAAACAGTTTGTTCAGCTTCCGACCGACGTGGGGTTTGATTTCTCGCACCGGCGTCATCCCTATCTCATACATACAGGACACCGTCGGAGCGATAGGCCGTAGCCTGACAGACATTGCGACAGCCATGACTGTCATGGCTTCAGTAGGATACGACCCTCGCGACAACGCCACCTCTGCCATCCCACCCTCAGTTGTAGGTACGGATTATACATCATTTCTTACCACCGGCACAGCGTCGAACCTGACGGGAGTCCGTATCGGAGTTCTTGAAGGATTCTTCAACCGCACAGCCGGCAATGAAACGACGCCCGTCAATACTGCCATGAACAATGTCATTTCCACGTTACAATCCAAAGGCGCCACAATAGTCCCGATCAATGACACAGCAACGTACAACGCGACAGCCATCTCCGCCCTCATGGATGTCCAAACGAGCGAGTATCGCGAGATGTTAACCCACTACCTCGCCACAGACAACCTGACGGGCACCCGCCCACAGACAATGCGTCAATTGTACACAGCCAACCGCACACAACCCGAATTCCTCGTCATCCCTAGCCAATACTCATACCTTGAGACAGCACTGCGTAGCTCCACGGGCAACTCGTCGTACTTTGTCAAACTCGCCCTCATCGCCAACCTGAAGCGCAGCTTACAATCAACGTTTCTCGCCAACGACCTCACAGCTCTGATTTATCCGGAACAAAAGAATCTCGTCGTGCCCATCGGCTCGCCCTCGCAGTCCGGCCGTAATGGCATTCTCGCCGCACTTACAGGCTCCCCGGTCATCACCATTCCCATCGGCTTCTCACCTGCTAGCGCCACCGCGCCGATTGGGATTCCCGTCGGCATGGAAGTCCTAGGCTTACCCTGGACGGAGGGCAAGTTATTGCAGGTCGCCAAGAGTATCGATGATGTGCTTCATGCGCGCAGGATGCCCGTGACGAACGGGCTTAATGGGACTGCAGAAGTCACTGCCGCGATGACGGCCGTTCCGAGAGTGACGCCATTAGGTGCGAAGAATATACCGAAGGCGTATCCCCTAGGAGTGTATTGACCCAAAGATCGCGCAGAGGGGAAAGATAGCGGTAAAATTGTATATCCTGTGAAGCGCATCCCCTATCCAAACATACAGTGTATATACGATCTGCCGTCTACAAAGCCCGTCTCTACTTGACTCGTACAATCACTTACACACGGAACTGTAAACTACCGGGGCGAAAACGCCATGAACGTCACAAAAGCGAGAGCCAAAGAGAATCAATCCAAAATTCGAGAAATAATCAACTTCGCATCGTGCATTTTCATTCTTTCATTACCATATCCCCAATTACCCAACCCGGTTTATGTACCTACAGTACGATCGATTGTGCAGCACACACCAGGCCAAGCCGCATGTTCTGTCCTGTAATACTAGTAGACGGACACCTGTCTGGGAATCAGGAGTGTCCTTGTCCTTCCCAGCCGCTGTTGCGCACACACCAAGAACACTCGCAGTCGCAGAAGCAGAAGCAGAAGCAGAAGCAACGCAACCGGAGAAAAACGATTCAATGCTTTCTGTCTGTACAGGTAGGAGGCGGCACGTTGGCGGCGGTGACATAACGCTCGAGGTTCAAATGCACCATTTTCTTTTTTTGCGCCCCCATTGAATCAAATCAGACTCCATCCCATGCATACGCGTTGAGAACCCAGGGCGTTCTGGGAAAAAGAACCGTGGGCCCCGGGAACACACACATGTAGATGTGCCTTCCACGCTAATACCACACCGTGCAATATCCAACAACTCCATATCTCTCTCCACGCTACAACCCCCTGGATACTTGTTCGTGACCAAACCGACACGAAAGCTTCTCGTTCTCAATCTCCTGTTGCGCTACTCTGAAAGCAATGCCATCCCCTCTCACACCGCGCCTTCCTCCTACTCTCAAAAACCAAACCGTCCTGGTGCACTTGCCTGACTAATCTCCCTCACATTGCGCACATTCTCTTTTCCCAAACCGTTCACCACTGCGGGCCTCGTCTTTGTCGGACTTCGGCCACTTGCGCTCTCTTTGCCATTGCCATGACCGCCTTCGAGGGATCTCTTCAAGTTGACACTTCTAGCGCGGTCACGACGGGCACGGATCTGTGCTAGAGCCGCCTCGCGCGAGATCGGCGTGCCAGGCACGTTAGCGAGTATGGCCGAAGAAGACGAGACCGAGATGGGGCGGGCTTGCGAATGAGGTGCCGGCGCAGTGGTGGTTGGCTCGATGCGGACGTTTAGAACTTCGGTCTGTGCGTGTTCATGGCCATTGTACTGTCCACGAGTCTGTTCGGGACTAAAGACATCGTCCGCCTCTGCTGTATCACGAAGTGGCACTCTCGTTGTAGTCGTTGTGGTCGCAATCGTCTGGGGTGAGCTTCGTAAATGAGGTTCTTCTTGCTGTTGTTCTACCGGTATCTGCTGGATACGATGGTGCAGGGATCTGGAATGTTTGTGCACTGGCGTCATGGGGAAGACCGTGCTCGCCGCTGGCGAAGCTGAGGTCTCTTTGGTCAACATTGGTGATGCATCTGGATCGTCATTGTGAGACATCACGGCTGATGTGACAAGGGGTGAATGGCTTCGGAGATTGGGTTTTGATTGTGCCCGTCTGTGCAGGCCGGGGTTTGGAGACGATGCCTTCAAGGCCACTTTAGTGGTGGTTGATTTTGTGATGGTATGACTGCGCTCTTTCGTCAAGCGCCCGCTGTCTCGAGACCCTCTGACCGATCGAGGTGATTCTGGAACGAGTCGAATGGGCGATTCAACACCCAAAATGCCCATCGCTGTAGAGGGACGTCTTGGTAGAGGTTGTTTCGGTGGCGAGAGGTCAAAAAGGTCCGTTTCCATCGCAGCTGAGGCACTTTCCACATGTCTGAGAAGAGGCGCAGCAGTCATAACATCGGCATTGCCTGTCACAGAGGTGGAGAACGTGAAGGCTTTCGACCCTGTGGTTGGTTCTACCAACACTTGAGTAATCTCTTCAAGCTGAGCGGTCGCCTCTGGAGTGCTGTTACTTGAGTCCAGTTCCATAGGCTCAGGCTCTGGTAATGGAACTTCGATCGCTTGTTCTAGAACCAGAGGCTCTTCTGACGCCGCGTCCTTCAGTGCTGGTGTCGGGTCTGGGGGTAGTCTAGCTACTTCCGCTTCTTTGGTCGCTAAGTGCTTTGTCTTTGATGGCGCTCGAGCAGAATTGTCGTTGACCCAGGAGAGCTGTGCAGGGATTTCCACGGCATGTTCTTTAGCAATCTTTCTCTTCTTCGACGCTCGTTGCTGTTGCATCTTTGCATCGTATACTTGATCATGTACGAATCGTTCGCCGTTCGACTCCGCCAATCGGCAAGGGCAAGCCTTGAATTGGCATTGCATATGCATTAGGTGGATGAGATCAGCATCCTCAGCATGCTTTCGCTTGGCCCAAACCAGCTCTTGCTTCAAAAATTCAATCTCCTCCTCGGGGGTCGTCTTCTCTTCTTCTAGTTGTTGACCAAAATGGTTCAGGCGGGACACGATAGAAGAGAAGTCGGGTATTTTTGGTGGAGGTACGCGAGCAGGTCTCTGGGTTGTGATATGAGGGCCAGACGCTGTACTGTGAGATGAACCTGGGCGAGCATCGCTCTTTGAGTGCGAATGGTGTGCCCATTGATTCTTGATCGCCTCCCTAACAGCTCTAACCGAGGCTTGATCGTGGCCCTTCTCTTCCTGCAGTCCAGTCATAGCGTCGTCTTTCTCTTCTCTGGCAGGCACAGTCTCCAAGTCGGTCTGGACTCCCTGCTCTACCATCGATGGCTCCACAACAGCAGTGTTCTTCGCTTCCTGCATCGCCGAATCCCTCTCTTTCTGAACGACCTTCAAACGATCTTTGGCCTGTTCCACCTCCCCTACCATGCCCGCAAGAGCATACGCTCTCTCAAAGCTTTCTTGCCGAGCCTTCTCCTTCTCGGTCTTTTCATGCTGCACTTCAGCTTGAGATTTTTTCAGCTCTGCCTTCGTATCTTGCAGATCTTGTCTTGCTTCAACGACCGCCAATTCCGCACGATATGTTTCTTTCCGACAGCGCTTGATTTCCTTTGCGTACGACTCTTGGTCACGCACCCGCTTCTCTTTCTCGGCTTGGATCTCCTCCAAGAGGTCTTCGACGCGTTGAGACAGCATCCTCTCGCGCTTCTTTCGGGTAGCGAGTTCTTCTTTGGCTCGTTCCAGGTCGGCAGTCAAAGAGGCAAGGCTTGCTTGTGCTTCTTCGTAGCCCATGACTGCTCGTTGAAAAGCCGCGGTATTTCCACTCACATCTTGTTTGGATGGAGAGTGGCAATTTTCCTCACTCCTGGCAACGAGTCTTTTAGGTCGAGTCGGCGATGATTGTGTGCTTCCACTCGTCAGGCCATTGAGAAAGGCAACTTTGGATTGGACATCGGATGTGAAAGAATCTCGTGTTCGAGGGCGGTCTTGGTCAACCAGGTAACTGTGTAATGAGGGAGATTGAGGAATGCGCTGCTGATTGATGCGCTCGGGCGACATTTGGTGCAGCGGTGCCGACGCAGGAGGACACTTGAGAGGGTTGGCACTGATATGTATTGTTTGGTTTTCCGTGTCGTCTTCAAAAGGGATCGACTCCATGGTTATTTTAGGGCAGTAGTGACTTCTGTACTGGTTGCATGAGTAGCTGTGTGAGCATGCTCATGCACGCCGGAAAGATAACATTTGTTTACCCTCCCAATGAGGAAATAATGCTTGGCGGTTGACAAACCCCCGAGCCCCCACGCCGTTGCCTGGTCATTTGAACTCAGCGACTTCGGCTGGCATGGGGAACCGCCCATTCACTTGCCATTGTGGGCTCCTGGAGCATTACGTAGTTTGTCATTACATACAATAAAAGCTCGTGGTCGACTCGTCTTGCCGTCTATCCGGGTGCCCGGCACGGTCGAAGCGCACACCCAGGAGTCATGTTCATGTTCATTTCCAAAAGTCGCGTTAGGAGTACGAGCGTGACAAGTGCACAATACCTACCCAGGTACCCAGGGAACTTTTGTGATCAATAACTTGACACGAAATGATATGAATTCTTGTTCTTCATTATCTAGCTAAAGTCCGAATCGTAATTCGGTAGTGCCTAACGTAAAGCATGCAAGCCGTTCCATGCAGTCCCAGGGTGCGCCGACTCCTGAAGACGTTCCCCTTCGTCCCATTCAATTCTTGTTTTGAGCCATCGCTGAATGAATGCATCTTGTCCAAGTTGAGTGACCTCAAATCCCTTTTATATACAATGTCTCAGCCACCTTTCCCAGCAGTGAAGCACAGCTCGCAATAATGTACAATAGTGTCCCGAAAGAATCACCATATCACCAGTTGATTCTCGTAGTGCCCTCTCCTTTGATCAGATCGAGAAAGGATTCCTTTTCAGGTCCAACCACGAATCGATCGACGGAGAGCACTCCCTCCACGATCAGGTCTTAAAAATTCATAAAATCAATGCAATGCATAATGTAGCACGAAATCGTTGCAATCTGGGAGTTTGCTTTTGTTTGAAATCTGCATTTACGAGCAGTCCATCTCCACATCTTCACGTCGCTGCAAAAATGGAGCCTCGCCAAAATCCATAGCAGCTTCCATACCGCAGCTCACCATTCTCTTATGGCCGAAATGCCCACTGAACTGAACTTCTGCTTGTGGAACCACCATGTCGGCGAAAGGGTTGACTGCTGAGGTTGGAGGCATGGGCGACATATGCTGCTGCAAAAAACGGCTGCGAGGTTTGGGCATAGCCATCCGACGGCCCTTGTGGGGTTGTCTTGTGTGTTCTCCAATTTGGGTCATTGGGCTGACGTCGCTCATAGTATCCATGTCAATTGCAAAATAGTCCACTGGCATATGCATACCTGCATCCGCTACCAGGTTGGGTGTTTGAGGTTGCCAATCTTGACTTTCGTCACTATCGGAGTCGGTCTCGTAGGAGCGTTTGTGGCTGGTAGAGTAAGACCACAGTGACTGCTGAGACACCGAAGGGCTTGCCCAATCGTCTCCATGGTGCGAAAGGTAGGCCAAGCTGATGCCGCAAAAGGTAGCAGTGCTGAGATTCTGGGCGGCTGGCGGTAACTGGGCCAGCTGATTGGTAGTCTCAGAGTTGCTGCCAGCGATGGCAGCTTGTGTTTCGGGAGAAAGTCTACCAGCATTGAAGAAAGGACGTGGTGTGAACTTCTTTTGCTGGGTTTTGTATCCTTCAGTAACGGATTTTCTGACCCGCATGCCGACCTGAAGAAGCCCAGCCTCGATCTCTGCCTGGTCAGGCGCTTGCTCGCAAAGCTGCAGAATCAGCGGCGAGGAGAAAGAATGATGCTCGATATCAGAATTATCTGAGACGGGAATGATGGGAGGTAGGGAATTGGGCGTGAAGCGACGACGCTTCGAGAGGGGTGAGTCCGACTCGATTGAGGGGATAGGAACGGTAAAGTCCTGTGGCAGACCCATGGCGCGTGTAGAAATGGGGATGACGAGGGTGCTTTGAAGAGTATGCAAGAATGAAGCTTGATCTGCTCGAGCGCAAGGGGGAACCGGCCAGATGTGTTCGTTCTAAACGAACTTGAAGACCAGCTGAGCTGAAAGGCGCGGTGGTGTTGAATGGTAGTGAGCTTGACGAGTTCCCGGCTAAGTGAATAGCAAGGTGTTCGAGGCTTTATGAAAAGATATGCCCGTGTACTAAATAAGACGAGGCAGTGACAAGTGGACTTTGGTACGAGACGAGGAGTCAAAGTGAGAGTAAAGTAAGAAATAAGAGAACGAAAGTGAGACGTGAAGCTGAGAAAAGGGAGGGAGCCGAGTTGGTCAAGAAGGATTCAGGATATGGAAGTTTAATCGAGGGGTGCTTGAACTCTGGAGTCCGGCAAGTGTCGCTGAGCAGCCAGTGTGCAAGTTGCAAGTTCCACCTTTCCACCTCTTGAACGGGGTTTTATCAGCCCTTATCGAGTTTCCGGAGTGACTGGATCTCGAAGCGATTGAACAGTGGCTCCTACCAAGTGCATCGCAGGCCTGAGGCAATCAGCCCCAGCCCTTTTTTGAAGACCGGCCAACCAAATGACGCGCCCCCAGCCTCCCTTGGCTGCCCCTGCAACCCCTAAATTCTCATGCATGACGATATTAATAGTGGCTTCGCTTCCGCCGCTAGGGGCGCTGATTAGGGCGAGTCTCAGGCGTAGTCTGCGGACTTGACCTCTAAAAGTCCGGGGCTGAGGACGAGAGTCGCCCTCTCCATTGGCGCTTCAACCGAACGCATGTTCCCTGCTCGCCTGTTCCTGAATCTTGCGCTGCGCGAATAGCACGAAACTGACGCGAGACTTTCCATTTACGCGTGGGCTTTTAATTGGGCGGGTCAGATCACCATGCCACCGGCGTGAGCCGCAAGTGAAAAACAGAATGAGGCGCTGAAAGAGATTGCTCCAGGCGTGTGCTCACTCATCTTTTTCTCACCAATTTTTCATCGTACGAGTACTGGCACGTGTACATTGGCACATCGGCATCTCAACATTGTCCGGGTACGAGCGTCGACTCGTATCATTTTAATTCATCCATTATTGCCTCTCCTCCCGCCCTTTTTACCTCGCTCAGCATGAGCCTTCAATATCTTGCGATGCTCCACCAAACTCCTCTTGCCCTTTGACTTTGCCTTCCCTAGTGTCATGAGGAAGTTTTTCTTCCGGGCTTTCTCCTTGTTGGTAGTGCTTTTGCCTTGAGACTCTTTGCGTTCTTTCTTCCTGGCTGCTTTGGATTTATGGTCTTCACGATCGTCCTTGTGCTCTTGCAGTAGAGCCAATTTTTGAGCACGGGTGGCTTTGCCACGAGAAAGCGACGCCAGGCCCTCGATTTCGGCCGCTGTCAATGGATCGTCCATGTGTCGTTGAGAATTTGTTTGCTGAGCAGTCGATGCAGTATGATGTGACTTGTGGTTCTTCATCAACGAAGATACGGAAGCTGTGGTTCGGAGCTCGTGCAATTTGGCAAGATCAGCAGGCGTCAAGATTCGAGTTGTGGCAAGACTCGACTTTTGCTGCGTCGTTGCCGCCGCCGCGTCTGCGCCGTCAACCGTCTTCTCTTCTAAATCATTCTCCTTGTCTTCGCTCGTTGACAACTTAGTTTCAAACCGGACCTTTTTTGCCGAAGGCTGCTCATCTTCGCTGTCGCTAATGTTGATCTCATCGTCGCTCTCGACATTGATCCAACCACCAGAATCATCGCTGTCTTCATCAGCCTCGACATTCCAGGCGTTCCAATCGTCCTCGTCGTCGTCATCTTCTTCACCGTCGGAGCCTTGAGCAGGAAGGCCCTTCTCTAGCCTCTTCCTCTGTCGCTCTTCTTCTTTCCACTTCTCAAGCAACTCCAGACCCTCAATTTCCCCTATGACTTCCTCACCGAATCGTTGCTGCTTCTGTTCGCCAGATTTCAGGCCTAGCGTCGCATCTTTGCCACGATCCTTCTTCTTCAGCATCTCAGCCCCAACTTGGCGATATAGGCTGAGTAGGCCCTTCGCAGCCATCATCACTCCCTTGTCCTTGCTCTTCTTGTACATCACTAGGTCTTGTAGTAACGTGTCATTCATCGCTAGTGGCTGTCGCACACAAATTTCTCGAATTGCATTTAGACCTGCAGCAGCCACCTCTCCAGCCGCGGCTTCTGAGACAAACTCGTTCGCAATCTTCTGGATCAGAGGTTCCAATATATCCGGCGGTACGAGATTATGCGTCGATTGTGCCAGTGACGCTAAAAACGATGTGACCGACGGTTGTCGAGGGGTGAGGAATTTCAAGAAGTAGGAGTAGAAGCTGAGGACAGTCAACTTGTGCAGTCCAATCAACCTCGAAACAAGCTGCAAGACCAGCAGTTTCTGCTCGAGATTCAGCTTCGACTTCGTGTTCTGAAGATGTTTTGAAAACAATGATTCGGCGAGACCTTGGGGATCATGCAGGAGATGTAAAGCCGAGAAGTTCAACGGGTGAGGCTGGCCTTTTTTCTTCTCCTTCTTTTTGATTGTAGCGGCGGCCTTCTCAAGCCTCCGCTCCGCCTTCTTGCTTTTCTTGTTAATCCCGATCTGATGCTTCAATTTGCCCATGTCGATCGTCCCTTCGTCGTCCGAGCTTTCATCTTCCAGTTCTTCGCGTTCCTTGTCTCCACCCAGGAAGAAGCGAACTCCTCCAACTATGCATTTCACATCATCTGAGAGCGCCGCTTCTTTCATGATTTCCACAGCCTTTGCATCCGTCCAGATCTGCCTTTTCCACATCTCTCGCGTAATCTTGACCGCCCAGAGTGCCTTGGGCGACGACCTGTCCTGCGTCACTAGATTATGCAACGTTGTTTGCACACTGCGATTTAATTTGTGGTTCGTCGTCTTGGAGTTGGCCGAGCGCAAGTCGCTCAGGATTTTCTGGAACAGCAAGGCACGCAGCGATTTACTGGGTGTAGTTGTGAGTATCGGGAAGAAACATTGCAGCAGAGTACTGGAGTCGATGATTTCTTTCTTCCGTAACAGAACAAGACTTCCCACGATCTTTTCTCGTAACTCAGCTTCCAGCGTAGCATGGTTTGCGGACAGTATTTCGATCAATTGTTTTGGAAACTCCTTCGTCTCTTCCTTATAGCAATCAGCCACGTGGGCCACGAATTCGATCAAGTCGCGAAATGAGATAATGCCGCTGTCCGTCGATGACGTGGGCGACTGCAGGAATATCTGTCGCTGGTTCTCATATTGGAGGTACTGATGGAGGAAGTCGGTGTGGTATGACTGCGGATCACGTTTGATTTTGTTCTGCAGGTTGGCAAGGTCGGCATCAACTTTCTCGAGCGCACCAAGTTTGCGCTTGCCCATGTTGACTCTGACACGAAGGAGCAGGGCTCCTGATGGCGAACAGGTTGAGGGCGCAGCTGCGACAAATGCACGAAAATCAAAGGCGCTTCAAGTTCGCTCTGTTCGGTACCAGGCGTGGGGAATGGAAAATTTCTGGGAAATTTTGGAGGCAATCTAATCTTGATTAGATCAACGAGATTTTGGTCTGACACTGTCTTTCACGCGGATTTAATAGTATTTTAGGGCCGTATGGAGCGTCACGACGAGTATGAATACCTGGAACCGTCACATTTTGGCCATCATTGTTGCACTGTCTGGTCTGCTGCTTTGTACATAAAAGATCCCGGGCTACACTAAATCTCCAAGCATAAATGGTTACCAATTCGATTACTCAAGACCGTAAACATCTCACAATAAAATTTCTTCAACGCATGAAGGTATTCCCTTGCCCAATGCTGACGAGGCTCCCATCTCACGCCAAAGCTTCCGTGCACTCTTCCACCCACATGTCCTCATTCACCAACATCATCGATCCCCCCGAATCATATGCTGCCTTACTGACCCGAATTTTGAGATGACGGTAACCGTGGCTCACTTCACCTTTGACAATGGCAACATGATGTACTCGTCGTTCTTCTGGGGGTAAAGATCTTTGCAAGGATGGTGCAAGATTGTCGGACGGGGAGGGGGCGCCTTCTTCCACAGCAATGACTGTTTCAATCACACTGGGAGCCATAATCGATGACCAAAATTCCCTTTGCGGGGGAGCTTTTCGTAAAAGGGACAACGCCCTCCTTCGCAACAATGGATCACGACACTTCGTGGCCGTAAAGAACAGAGGTGGGATCACATCTGCATCAGATATGAGAAGCTCGGTTCCGGTCTCCGTTTCGGTAAGGTACTGCAGGACGACCTCAGTGTTGTATATGAGATCCCGGAAGGCAGCCATGTGTTCATCAAATGAGGTTTCGAATGGACTCGTGGCTGCCGAGAGCCAGATGTATGACATATTCCAATACATAAGGAGAGTAGACAGAATACACCGTATACCCGGGTCTTCCTCGTCTCCAAACAATGTAAGAAAGTCTTTCTGCCATTGTTGCAGCACTCTCAGACATGATTGCTGTTTGGGCTTTAGCTTTTCCATTTCGTAATCATCATTACACAGCAGATGTCCAACGCGCACAATTTCGTATGATTGGTACGTGATACCGTCCAGTTGAGCCTTCACATCTTTGAGCATTGTCAGATAAACCCGGGTTGAAGGCTTTAATGTCTGTCCATCTTGTAAATGCCACGCAAGAGGGATCGGTCGGCCTAGGGGTCCCATCAGGACCGCTTTTCGGGAGAGAAAGGTTGTGGTCAACTCCTGCAGGTTATAATGTATCAATAAGGGCTCTTGTTTTGGAGATGCGAAGAGGTTCTGGGCCACGATTGTGTATGCGTTATTCAACAGGCGCATTCCACTGCCGACGTTCCGCTGCTGAAACTCAAGAGTGCAGAAAAGAAGGCAACTCAGAAGTATGTATCCATTATCCGCCTCACCCTGCTTGAGCATCTGACGGAACCCAATGATGGCCCTATTATACCATTTCAGCGCCTTTCGATGCTCATCGTTCTGGACGATATTGTTGTGATTTGGGTCATAGGTGGTCTCGAGCTTGTTGTATTGTAGATGTTCGAACATGCAGCTGGAAGAGACGACGACATCCCAAACAAACTCGTGATACTGTGCAAGACGAGGGACCAGATCAAGCCAGAAATCTCCATCAACAACCCCAGCGTAGATTGGAGCTACGCGATGAAGGAAGTAATTGAACGCCCACCTCTCGTCGTCAGAACGCCGTGTCGCGAATATTTCGACATCTGGTAGGAGGACTGAACGTATTGACTTGACATCATGGTCCCCGTCAAAACGAATTTGAGGAGTCAGGGGGCCTTCGCATTTTCGTCCAGTGTCCATGCATTTTCTGCATTGAGGTTGCGTAAGGTCGCATTTAATTCTCCCTGCAAAGGCTGTTAGTCGGACTTATAACCGTTGAGCACGGGAAACTGGATCCGCCAATCATTTCACGGTGCCAAACAAGGAGAGACTCACGTATTCTATGAAGTGATCAGTATCGAGAAGGAATCTAAAGACAGACACGAGGAGAAACGTACTTGCAGGTTAAGCACCCGAACTTGGAGCGCTCTCCCCTCGCGCGGCTGGGCCGCGTGACGGTCGCCTTCACAGTCATTGAGGCGCTCTCCGTCCGCTCAACGGACGGCAGATTGCCAGGGGATGGTAGAATGAGACGCCAGAAGAGAAGACGCCTACCCGTAAACGCGCGTCTGACGTGGAGAGGGCTCTTTGATTCTCAGGCAGTTGAAGGTAGATTATGGCCAACTGGAGATTAGGTATGCTGTCAGACTATTCTATTGCCGCGTCGAATGTCCTTGCCAACAAGCCAAGCTGGAATTCTTGATTTGAGAGAGAATCAAACTCTGGCCTAGGGGTGCCGGACTGAGACGTCGGTGGATCTCGAGAACAATTGTCCGACTGCCCTGATTGGATTCGTTCGCAAAAGTGAGAGAATCGGGTTAGCGTCACGAGAAACGCTTTTCCATTCTAGGCTTATTGATATGGAGTTTTGCACTTGTCGCCGCCCTCAAGTGTCGTGGAATTACCAACCAGGTGTGAAGTATGTACACTTGCAACGCAGGCAATCAATCTGTAGGAGCCGAGTACGCCAATTCCGACACGTTTCTAATGTTAGAGATTACCGCCTTCAACGGGTGAGTATCCACCGTTACTTGCAAACCGGCACAGCTACGGTTGCGGTTCCTGGTATATGTAGACTGTCCCCCGGTGTAGGCACTGATTTGCATTCCCCGTGAATCCCAGTATATCTTCTCGCACTGCTGTGTATCCTTCTCTGCTCTCACATAACTCGCTCGTTATTCTCTGCTGTTATTGCCCGATATTGCCATTCCTCTCTCATCGACAGTATCATCACAGCGAGCACATCAAGGTTCAAGACCTCCATCCTCCAAGCCTGCCTCAGCGTCTTCAACGAAGGCCTAGCGTCATAAAAGCACAACAGACCCTCGAGATGCTCTCGGATCAACTCATAGTGTTTTTGTGCATACTTGCTGCTGCTGCTTTTGTCACCACGGGCTTCGCTATCCAAAGGCTATTCGGCAGTCGAGAGGACAGCGACAACTTCAATCAAAAGAAACCGGACCAGATGGCATACATGAGAGAGGTACGCGAGAGAAATATGATGGAGGCATTTGGCGATTTGGGCCCTGCACATCACCACCAACATGCAAGGTAGAATGACCTTCTGTTACACCGACTAGTGCCACCACACCCTTGACTCGAAACGTCTCGCACAAGAAGGAATCTTGGTGCGCTTTCTCGAGAATGATTGAAGAACAGGGCTTCAAGACTGGAATTGGAAGCCGAGCCGCAGGACCTTGAATGGTATCCGATCATCTGAGCAGTGCAGAGTCGAACAGAATTGGCAGCACAATCTTCCCATACATTACGGCGGTTAGCGACATATGGTGAAACAACAATGCAACACAGCCCGGCATGAAAGACGCTGGAGTAATAAATCAGCACATGCGTCTTCGACGGCATACGAGGGTGTTACCATTTGAATGTGGATATGATTTGAATTGAACATATGCATAGAAGGGATTCCTGGCGTTAGTGACGACCTTTTTGTTGATACTTCGAAAATTTGAATATTGATTACGACATCCGAAACAATAAATCGGTCCACGTTCCTTTGTGATGTTAGTATTATCTAGAGGACGATTCTTAGACTTGACTTTGTGCGTTCCGCGCTATGCTCGCATCTCATACCTTGCGCCAGTTTGCAACCCTGGCGCACTCACCGTGTTGGTCTCCGCCGCATTGGAGGGCATTCGATAATTTGATCAATACCTTCTAAAGTTTCACAAGGTGACACGTTGGCCTAGTGATTTCGCAAAGCATGAAAAGTCGCGAGAAACAAAAAGGATTTTCAAGGTCATGCCATTTTGAATTTTGGACATCGACTTCCAGTGAGCATGTAATCTGAATTCTGCTGGATCCATAACCAGTCGGGCCATTGTCTCACTTGATGTCTCTGAGAACAGACGGTCATTCTTTGGACCACCTGTGTATCATATCCGACCGCCATAAAATGCACGTCGTGCCATGCTGAATACCAAGAACACCATACCTCCTGCAACCGCTTTACCGATTGCTCTTGGCAACACGCTCCAGCTCGTCCTTCTTCTTGATAGCATATGAGTTGCTGCTTCCCTTGGCAGCGTTGATCAGCTCTTCGGCCAGACACTCCGCAATACTCTTGACGTTTCGGAAAGAAGCTTCACGAGCACCAACGGTAAGGAGGGCGATGGCCTGGTTGACACGGCGGAGGGGAGAGACATCGACGGCTTGTCTTCGGACAGTACCGGCACTTCCGATTCTGGTGCTGTCTTCACGAGGTCCGCAGTTGACGATAGCGTCAACGGCGATTTGGATAGGGTTCTGGTCGGTCATGATGTGGATCTGAGACTACTGTTAGAGATTTTTGGGCAACCACCTCTTGGCCATCTGAGTGACATACGATCTCGAAAGCATGAGCGACAATTCTGATAGCCATCAACTTCTTGCCGTTGTTGCGACCGTTCATCATCAGGGAGTTGGTCAATCGTTCAATGATCGGGCATTGCGCCTTTCGGAATCGCTTCGCAGCATATCGTCCAGCGGAGTGCGAGATGTAGACAGGTGAACGGATCTGAATGTAATCGCTGTTGAAATCGTCAGCCTCTGGGTCGCGATCGGGTTCGGTCGTAGGATGCTCACGTCAATGAGATGTCCCTGACTTCGACATCTTCATAAGACCATTCTGTGTTGCGAACAACAGGTCAGTCAATGTCAATGGAGTTGCGGAGATTGTAAACCCACTGTTGAACAACTTGATGCTGCCGAGCTCTGCAGTAACATCTTTTGGCAGAACTGGCCAGTTGCCGACAGGGTTTTCGACCTCGACCTCGCCGTTATCCGACATGGTGGTTATGGCGATTTGGATGTTGAAGTTGTCAATTTGGTCGGAGATGTTCCAATTCCTGCGATTTTCTGGTTGTGGGATAATTTTGCGCTACTCTTGCCAAGACAGACTTCAGTCACGTGGTTTTGCAAGACCGAAATTGAGCCCGCCGAGCCCGCCGTGGCCGATCGCCCTTTCACGACCTGAGTGAGCTTTTTCAAAGTCTTTACGCAGTTGCGGATTCATTCGCGTTCTGTTTTAGCCTTGAGAAATTTGAGAACTCGATCTTGACCAGGGTATAATCATATGTTTTCTATAATATGGGGGTTTTAGTGTTCTAGCGTCTTCCACCCCAAACCGAAGCGTCGTTGTAAGGTTGATTGCTTCTAGCAGGTCCTGTTGCTGCTAATTCCTTCCCATCTATGCCGAACTTGAAGCACGCTTCTCTACACTCGCCCTTCTCATAGGCTCAGCGTCGCCGCGGATGCCAGTTGCCAGTTTAGGTCCAGCGTAGCCGCGCCTGGCCTCGAAAAGCCACCAAGCGGTGATGAAAATCGTCAAGCCGCCCCAGATCAGACATGCGTAGTTCATGGTTTCCGCATCCACTGGTAGGGCAAATGGGAAACAATAAATGACAAACCAGACAATCATATACCCACATGCGATAAAATTCATTACGATGCCGAATTTTCCGAGTGAGAATGGACCGAACACGATATTCTTCCTACCAGTCAGTAGGTGAGGCAGTATTGCCGCAGTGTAGCTGTCCATTTGTGAGCTCTTGAACGACCTATTCCCCAAAGGACAATCACATACCTTGCTGTGGACATGAGCACGAAACTTCCCACAAACGCATTGAAGGCAGTGGCGCTTCCAACATAGATACTATACCGGAGTTAGTTTCATCTCTCGAGCTGAGACCAGTCAACTTACCATCCGAGAACTGTTACCAGGCAGCCACACGTTAAGGTTGCATTTAGCGGCATTCCTAGTTTCAGATTGACCTTGCCGACGTGTTGAGGGAAAGGTGTCGCTTTGTCTCGGCCGAGGGTCCACAAAGCTCGACCAGCTGTGATGTAGACACCCACAAGGCATGCACAAATACACAGGAGGAATGGGATCAGCAGCCCAATGGCGCCACCAGCAGACCCTGTGGCCTGGCGATAGATTTCGGCCAGTGGAAAGCCAGCATCGAAAAGGGCATCGTAATCATTTATTGCGTACATCTTGCAGTCCCATAACTTAGTTCAAAGTCCAAAACGATTTGTGGGAGATATTCAAGTATCGGGATGTTCCCAAAGAGCAAGATAAGATGGGGATGTTCCAGTGAGCACTGTGAAAGAAAGCTGAGGCTTACCAGGGCAATGATATACACCAGTCCCGTTACGAAACCTATACCCATCTGCAGCCCGATTGCGATTGGGATGTTTCTCGCAGGATTTGGGACCTCTTCGGCAATATGGCTGTCACAAAAATAAGCAACCTGATTCTTATTTATCAACCGAATATTTGGCTCACCTGACAGCATCTGGGGTGCCGACCGAGTATGCGCCGTTAAGCATGCCGGCAACAAAGACAAATCTGAGGACATATTAGCACTTTCAGACCCTTGTGCAAGGTAAGAATACTCACCCGTTCGGATATCCAATGTCTGCACTCCACTTGCTCCAAACAAAACTGGACGTGGCATGTGGAGGGCGGCCTCCGGACCCTGGCATTGCTGCCCTGCATCAAGTCAATTTATGCTTCTTGTTCGAGGTAGTTGGTAGACCTACAGAACAATGATTGTCACCAACAAACCAGCTAAGATGAGGAAGATGCCGACGGTGTTGAGATATGGCATAGCTCGATTAAAGAAACACACACAGAGGCAGGCAATCCAGGTGACGATCTGGAGATTTTGTCAGCGAAATTCCCAGACGAAAAATGGCGGCAAGCATAATTGCATCGTGTGGACCTACCAGATACGTGACGAAGACATGCCATCGATGCACTACAAAATCACTGTGCTCGAGCGCATACATCTGCACAAAGGTATTTGCTAAGTGATATGAGCGTCGACTCCCTCAAAGGGCCGGAAGGCTGCACTAACCAAGAATGAAGCTCATAGAGGCCGCGCCGAAGACCCAAGCCAGCCAATTCCAATACCCAGCATAGAAACTATCCCTCAAATGTTAACAATGATTTGCGTGCTGGGTGCAGATGATAACGCACCCAATAACTCGACCCCATTTCTTGCCGGG
The DNA here is from genome assembly GCA_030068005.1 of Cladophialophora exuberans. Lineage (NCBI taxonomy): Eukaryota > Fungi > Ascomycota > Eurotiomycetes > Chaetothyriales > Herpotrichiellaceae > Cladophialophora > Cladophialophora exuberans. The sequence continues at coordinate 141,627 of JANSVK010000021.1, read as the reverse complement.
AGTTACTGTCGCCCAATGATATACGCCGGCACTCGAGGGAATAGCAGATGCCAACTCAGCCAGACTTGCGGCGATTATCCAGTAAAAGACTGAGACAACAATGAACTCATAAATCACACCAGGTGGACCACCGTTGAAGATGGCGACCAAAATAGAGCCTCCGACGGCGGGCCACACGTCTAAACGTCGATTAGTTTCGCAGATACTGCTATGATCGTGGTATGCGACTCACTCCCGACAACAAGTCCGACACCTGCCGCGGAGAGAAGATTGAAGTTTCGATCGAGCTCTTGTACGTGGCCGGAGGCGTTGATCAGTTCAGACATGCCACCGTCTGGTGGACTCTCGGTCGCGGTCGTCCCAGGTAGGGGCGCTTTCTTGTCGTCTCCAACTGATGGAGTTGCCATGATGCTGATATGTGAGAGAAAAATCGATGAGGAGCAACGCTTGCGCGACAAGTGGGAAAAATCCAAAGGTAAATACAAGGCTGATTATACGAAGGTGTGAGGTCGCTTCATTTGTGGATATCGAAAGATGGTCAGATTGGACCCATTTTGCCCAGTAGATAGGGACAAACTTTAGCACCCAGAGTATCCGGGTGTCGTGGTCGAAGCCAACATCGAGGGGCTATCGACCAGTCATAACGGAGCAAGATGATCCTTCGCAGGGGATTCACCCTCGCTTACCGGCCACATTTCACCTGCCCGATCGCGGTTCCAAGACAAAATGATCAATGATTCATTGAGACAAACACCAACTTGATAGAGAGGTGAGAGGTTCTGATAGGGGAGAGAGCGGGCGGGAGATAGCTGACACCAAACCTCAGGTCACCAGTCAAGTTTTTTCCTGAGGCCCGCATTTCGAGCGTGAAACCGGCACTAAATTTAACAAGTTAGAGGAGCCATGCACTCAAGTGCCAGGTTCGTGCCAGGGGAGCTACTTGAGGGGGCGACGGGTCCTCCCAAACCACATGGGCTTCGGTAGTTTTTGCATCGTGGCTTTCTGGACGAGATCACCGCAGATGTCCGCTTGCTGTGCCCTAGCCAAGACGAGAAATTCTTCGGACAACTGACGCGAAGGAGAGGAACCAGAGTAATTATAGACTCTGACGACGAAGTTACGGGGAGAATACTCCCGGACATTTTGGAATTCAAGCCTTGACTTCCCATTGTCTGTGGAACGGCAACTGACGGGCTTTTCCGGTGAGGCATATTGACGGTCGAGCTTGTAGGAGATGCTCACACACACATACACATGTACGAGTGTACCACCTTTGCGTTGATCATTGCTGTCAACAGAGAAGGAAGACTCAATGTCGTTCTTGGAGCTTGAAGGCTTTCACGTCTTCATCACCGGGGCAGCTGGGGGAATCGCCACCGCTGCAGTCAAAGAATTTTTATGTATGCTTTGCACATATTACTTAATCCAGTCTGTAGGATTGCCTAAGTATCTGTCTGACTATCATCTCTAGCTGCCGGCTGCCGTGTCACAGCGTTCGATCGAAGACCCATCGAGGCATCAAAGCTATGCTCAACGATAGAACAAGCTTCCAGATTTTTCGCGACGCAAGGTGACCTCACCTCTGAAGTGTCTGTCGCCCAAGCATTCGACGCTGCGACAGGCCACTTTGGTCCGTTGAACATCTTGATAGCCAATGCTGGAATCACTGACGAAAGCGAGCATCCGCCGATATGGGAAATCGAAGAGAGTCTCTGGGACAAGGTCGGTAGTGGTCTCTCGACGAGACGCTCATTGCTAAGCCTGAGGCGTTTAGGTCAACACAAATAATGTCAAGGGCACGTTCTTGACAGTCAAGCACTTCCTGCTGTCAGTCAAGAAGGCTCAAGAAGCTCAAGGTGCTGAGCTTGAAAACGTTGCGATTGTTATTACTGGCTCAGAAACAGGCAAGTTTGGACAAGAGGGCCATGCCGAGTCAGTCGTGCAAAGTCACACTAGCTTTATACGTTGCTGAATTTTGAGGCAGATATGCGTCGGGAAAAGCTGGTCTGCAGTATGGACTGGTTCGCACCGTGAAAAATGAGGTGGTTCGTCTGAATGCGAAGGCACGTATCAACGCCGTAGCTCCCGGATGGGTGAATACCGCTCTCATCGGTGACCGCCTGGACGATCCGTACGAAATGTGGGCAGAGTGCCAGGCGACGGTTGCGCTCAAGAAAATTGCACAGCCTGAGGACGTGGCCCGAGCCATGGCGTTCTTGGCTAGCCACCGTGCAGCAGGACACATCTCTGGAGAATGCATCTCTGTGGACGGCGGAATGGAAGGCCGATTGCTTTGGCGCCAGGAACATGTGCTCAAGGGCGATCAGAGAGAGGTTTCATTGCCAATGACGAAAATCCCGCCGTCAATAGCAGCACCTACGAGGAAGAGAAAGATGCGAATTTGTCTTTCTGTCGACTTTGACGCCATTTCTGGTTATCTTGGAACGGGACACGATCCGAACAACACGCTTTCTGACTACTCCGCGGGAATATTCAGTGCCAATGTCGGTGTTGGTAGATTGCTGCGTCTTTTCAAGAAGCATGAGATTGCCGACAAGCTCACCTGGTTCGTTCCCGGACATAGCTTGCAGACTTTCCCTTCGCAAGGGCAGGAAATCGCGGACAGCGGAGCAGAGATCGGACTTCATGGCTACAGTCATGAAGGCGCCTACGCCATGACGGTTGAACAAGAGAAGGACGTCCTTGAGAAGTGTATCGAGCTCATAACTCATTTGAAGAAAGGTAAGAAGCCGGTAGGGTATCGAGCGCCCCTATATCAGATCCGGGAGACGACAGTCCAGCTTCTTCAGGACCATAGCTTCCTGTATGACAGCAGCATGAACGCCCACGACTCATTGCCTTATTTCCTGAAGAATCCATTTCCACAGGAGCCACCACATGTTCCGGACTATAAAAAGCCTGCTAGCAGCTGGATGGTTCCAACATCGATACCTGAGCAACCGCAACCCGGTACGGCCGAAGCTGACAAGGCTTTGGTGGAAATTCCAGGCAGTTGGTATACCGAGGATATGACTCCTGTAAGCGACCCGAAGCATGGGTGGATGCCGCGCTAATTGCCCCAGCTCGGTTTCTATCCCTACTCAGCAAACACGCAAGGCTATGTCGGCGTCGATTCTGTGGAGAAGATGTGGTTTGATAGATTCAACTGGCTGTGGGAGAATGAAAGCTGGTTGGACGAAGGCCCTGGGAAAGGCTACGGTTCTGTGTACCCGTGAGTCAAGAACAAGCATGCAGCTCCCTCAGCTGCGTGTGTCCTGGTCAATCAAGTCAATCTGCTAATGCGATGCATCGATCTAGTATGATCTGGCACCCCGAAAGTGCGGGTCGGGCACATATTGTCGGCATGATTGATGGCTTCATCACCAAGTTGAAGGCTCGGCAAAACGCGGCAGGGGACGGTGAAATCATATTCGAGACGATGGAAAGTGTGGCACGGAGCTGGAAAAATCGTACGTAGGTGAACAATTTTTGCGTGGCGCCGGGAGGGCAACTGGGGGGGCACCTATTGTAGAAGCACTACTAGATAGGCTTAGGGAGGCTTACTTCAGCAGGCGGCGCCTCGAACGGGGAGGTGCTTGGGCCTCGGTGGGTGGGCGGCGCCAGCCTTGCATGAATTGTTACTACTGGTATGCGAGGAAGATTGGAAAAAGATGGGTAAAAGATGGGTCATCTCAGCGTAGCCGGAAGAGGAATAAAGTAGGACATCTAGATAGAGGCAGATGTCGATGGCGCATCGAGAGTTGCTGAGGCCAGCAAATGCTGAATCAGCAGGCACTTACAGGCTGCCTTCACTCAATGGGGCAAGTCTCATGCCCCAAGCGAACGCGAATGTGACTTTTTGTTAGACACTCGCTGCCCGCTCAACAGCACCAACCACTGCTAGGATGCGATGAAACTCGATATGACATCCATGTCGCTCGACACCGCTAACACGCTCCAAAATTCAACCGCCGTCAAGACTGTTTGACGCCCAGATCATGATTACATTTGTCCCGGCTCTTGCTTCCTTCCACCTGACTCCAAGGTGACTTACCTGGTCGCCAATATCACCTCTGTTTACCCCTCTTGCACCTGCAAACTCTCCCAGCCTGCTCGTTTCCTACGTCTCCCTGCCTACGTGGGCAAAATCTCTCTCTTTTGAACCCTCCTCGATCCATTCCCTTATGCTGACCGCGCGCAACAATGTCGAACTCAGACCCTCCCTCCACCCAGCCCATGCAAGCCGACCCTATTCCTGAGGTCATTCTTCATGAAGCCGAAGCGGCTGCAGCAGCGGCACAAGAGGACGCTATAGAAAGCTCCAAAGAGCCCACAACGTCGAATTCCTCGCCTGAAGGCCACGTACGGCATCATGGCGGCGTTTCCCCCCATCTCGAGGAAGTCCCTCCTCCCGCATACAGTGGCGCAGGCTACGGCCAGTTAGACATCAATCAGAATGGTCTCAACACTGGCGCACAAGTGGCCAATGATGGCAGAGTCAACATCAATATCAACCAACACAAGGGCAAGCTCAGCAATCTTCTTTTGCCTGCCCTTCGCCATCAGATGGACCTGTCGAGGCGCAGACCCGCAGAGGCCCCCCACATTCCTGAGGGATTGGGAGAAGTGGACGGTCTTCCTCCACCACCCATGAACATTGTCATTCAAATTGTGGGTAGCAGAGGAGATGTGCAGCCCTTCGTGGCACTAGGCCAGGTCTTGAAGAACAAATACAATCACCGCGTGAGGATAGCAACGCATTCTACCTTCAAACAATTTGTTACAGAGAACGGCCTGGAATTCTTCAGCATCGGAGGAGATCCTGCCGAACTCATGGCTTTCATGGTAAAGAACCCTGGTCTCATGCCTGGCATGGATTCCCTGAAAGCTGGAGACGTGGGTAAGCGGCGAAGAGGTATCTATGAGATCATCACCGGCTGCTGGAGATCCTGCATCGAAGCGGGTGACGGTATGGGCACAGCTGTCAGCGACGATAACATGGACACTCGCAGCTTTGATAGCGCCGTGTCTATGCATATTGACCCTGCGCAAAAGCCTTTCGTGGCAGATGCGATTATTGCCAACCCTCCTAGTTTCGCCCACGTCCATATCGCCGAAAAACTCGGCATTCCGCTTCACCTGATGTTTACCATGCCCTGGTCGCCAACCCAGTCTTTCCCACACCCTCTCGCCAACATTATTTCCTCCAATACAGATCCCACTGTGACAAACTTTGTGACCTATGCTCTAGTCGACATGTTAACCTGGCAAGGGTTGGGCGATGTGATTAATAAATTCCGAGAGAGGAGCCTTGGCCTCGAACCAGTGAGTATTATGTGGGCTCCTGGTATGGTCAGTCGCTTGCGCATCCCTTGGACTTACTGCTGGTCGCCAGCTCTGATCCCAAAACCGGTAGATTGGGGTAATTATATCGATATCTCGGGCTTCTTCTTTCTCAACCTCTCCACAAATTACACTCCGCCACAGGATCTGGCTGATTACCTTGCCGCGGGCCCGGCTCCAGTCTATATTGGTTTTGGTTCCATCGTGGTCGATGACCCGAACGCCATGACCAAAATGATCTTCGAAGCTATCAAGAAGACTGGCCAGCGAGCGATCGTCTCCAAAGGCTGGGGCGGTCTTGGTGCCAATGAATTAGGAATTCCGGAAGGGGTCTTCATGATCGGCAATTGTCCTCATGATTGGCTCTTCCAGCACGTTTCTTGTGTTGTCCATCACGGCGGCGCTGGCACAACTGCTGCTGGTATTCTGGCAGGTCGTCCAACAGTGGTGGTACCATTTTTTGGTGATCAACCTTTCTGGGGTTCTATGACGGCCAGAGCTGGTGCAGGCCCGGTGCCGGTCGCCTACAAAAATTTGAACGCCGATAAACTTGCTCACTCAATTCTAGAAGCGTTGAAACCGGAATCGCTTGAGCGAGCCAAAGAGCTGAGTGCAAAGATCAAAGCCGAAGATGGCACCCAAGCTGGAGCAGAGTCTTTCCATAAGCAGCTCCGTATGCAAAGTCTGAGATGCTCTTTGGATCCTACACGAACTGCTGTTTGGCGTGTGAAGCGAACGGATATACGCCTCTCGCCTCTCGCGGCTACAGTACTTGGCACGGAGGGCTTGCTGGATTTCTCCGATCTCAAGCTGTACCGTCCCCGAGAATACGAGACCGAGGATGGTCCTTGGGAGCCAATCTCAGGAGGAGCAGCAGCCTTGATTGGGACCCTGGGAAATCTGTCTATGGGTGTTGCGGATTTTCCTGTCGAAATCCTGAAATCTTTCAAGACGGCTCATGGCGAGCTGAAGGAGATACACGAGAGAAGACACTCACCCAGCGGTACCCATACGCCAAATACCACGTCCGACAATGCGGCCAGCATGACAGGTACCACGTTGACCCCCGTTCAGTCACCAACGCCCGTGCCATCAGGGACAGATTCTCCACCGGAACCATCCACGACGTCCTCTATGGCAACTGTTCTCAGCGCAGATGGATCTGCAAAGTCTCATCGCCACGGCAGCTGGTCACATCATCGGTCTCGATCAGGCTCTCCATCACCAAATGGATCCCGTGAACCGTGCGCTGGTGAGGAGGTCGGACAGGTGACATTGGAAACAGCTCTGACAGGAGCGAAAGCCGCAGGAAAGATCATCTCTGCGGGTGTCAAATCACCAATGGACTTCACCCTGTCATTGGCGAAGGGATTCCACAACGCTCCCAAGCTGTACGGAGACGATACGGTGCGACAGAATGAAAAGATTGTGGGGCTCCATTCTGGTCTCAAGGTGGCGAGGAAAGAGTTCACTTATGGGTTCTACGATGGCATCACCGGCCTTATTACCCAGCCTCTCCAAGGTGCGAGGAAAGAAGGCGCAGCCGGCTTCTTCAAGGGTGCTGCCAAAGGAATTGGTGGTCTTGTCCTGAAGCCAGCTGCCGGTATTTGGGGTCTTCCAGGTTATACTGCGAAGGGTATCTACAGCGAGATTTCGAAGCATTTTGGAAGCTCTGTGCAGAACTACATCATCGCAGCTCGAACAGCCCAAGGTTTCGAGGATTGGAAGAACAGCAGTCCAGAAGAGAGGCAGAATATCGTTACTGCCTGGAAAGACAGTCAACTCGAGACCCGAAAGAAAGGGCAGCTCTATGGCTCTGATCGTAAAGAAGCAATTGAGAGCCACATCTTGACCCATTCCAACACTGACTCTGCCGAGCTCGTCCACGGGTTTAAGAACACCCGGCACCTCAGCTGGGATGAACGGAAAGCTCTTGCTGAGAGGAAAGATCAATTGAAGAAGGAGAAGAAGGAGCTTGAGCGACAGGAGAGAGAGATAAAGGAGACCGAGCGACGCCAGAGCAAGAGCGGTGGGAAAGTTAAGAGTCGATGCAAATTCTGCCCATTTGATCACCATACAAGCCACCACCACCTCCATCACACCCAATCTCTTTCGAGTCTAGAATCGTCAGGATCCGCTGCGAAATCGGCAACGAGCGATGATCCTGTGGCCGAGTACGAGAATGCCATTAAACATTCAGTCACCATGACGAGTAAAGGAAATCCCGAGGAAGATGCCATAGTCGAAAGAGCCCTCAGAGCCAGTCTACGAGAACTGAGTGAGCAAAGCGGCAAGCATAAGCATTCCGATGCAGCTTATCAAGAGGCCATTCAGGCAAGTATCAGAGAGTTCAAAAAGGCTCAGGAGGAACACGCAAAGAAGGTAGGCGTGGCCCCGACAACCGCAGGTAAAACCGAAGAAGAGCACGATGCCGAACTCGAAAGAGTGTTGACTCAGAGCTTGGAAGAGTATACCGCCGCACAAGCTGCAGCAAGTTCCACTGTCCATCTGGATGACAGCGATTCCGGCATCGATACTGACCACGACGAGGAATTCAAACGCACGATTGAGGAAAGCAAACGGTTGCACACGGAAAACGAATTGAAGAAGAAAGAACTCGCTCAAAGCGAAACGCCACTCCCGACCACCACGAACGGCAACGCGGCTGCCGGCAACGAGTCAGCCGTCGTCGATTACGGCGAAGACCATGAATTGAAGAAAGCGATCACGGCATCTGAAGAGCATGACAAGAAACGGCAAGAGGAGCTGACGCGACAGCAAACAGAAGAGGAGATTGTTCTCGAGTACGTGAAGAAGCAGAGTCTGAGAGAAGAGGAATTGAAGAATCAACAGAATGAGGCACTGATGGCCAAGGAGGCATAGGAAGGCACGGCAGCATTTTGATGCCGAGGTTGTCATGATGTGAACGAAATGGATGCATAATGAACGAATCCACGGCTTTCAACTACTACTACTACTGACACCTGACAGAGGCATAGATATCTAGTATGATGGTGTAAGCGAATATGGCTCTGCATTTGCTCAACACATTCCGTGGGTCGACGACAATGAGAACAACCACTACTTTGGACTAGTAATTATGACCGGGACTAGCATGACAGGATAGACTTAATAATGCATTACCAGTATTCTGGTTAGGTTAACTGCAGAGAAATACGAATATTAGCGCGTTTACGACTTACTTTCCTAGGTGGTCACGATGTTGTCTGTTTAGATATCGCGATCTTGGTGTAATTCGATGAGAGCTAGGCTCTTTTGAATACATGTACACGTGTCTGCATCCTCTAGCACTTTTCATTCGGAGGGTGAAACGAAGCAACGCGCAGGCGCCCGTTCTTGAGCCGTCATTTCGAAATAGTCCCTCTCCACCTTCAGTCCGTCTCCGCCCTTCCTTCCATCCCAAACTCTCCGTGGAGTATTCTACTCCTTCCCGACATAAGCACACACCTCGATCTCGACCGTCATGCCCTGGAGGCCGAGGCGGGGCACCTCGACGGCGGTCCAGATGGGTCGGTGGTCCGGCATCCACAGCGCGGTCTGCTCGCCCATCTTCTCAATCACCTCGGGCGAGAAGGGGATGTGGAAGCTGTTGATGCGGTACACGGCCTTCCAGCCCTCCTTGACCCCGGCCGTCTTGAGCGCCAAGTCCACGTTCTTGAACGCCTGCTCGATCTGTGCGTCCCATGCCACGCCGTCGACGGAGGTGGTCGCTGGATCCCAGCCGCCTGGACATGGTAAGAGGGTTTAGTCAGCTTCTTGTTGTTTCGAAGGGAAAACTCTGGATGAGGATGGGGATTTGGGGAGGGTATGGCTTGGTGTAGAGATGGGCTTAGACTACTCACCTTGACCGGAGAGTTCGACTCGGTCGCCAATTCTGACTGCTTGGCTGTAGATGTGCGCCATCTTCTCGCCGGCGCCGGCATAGTTGAAGTACTTGAGTTGAGACATTGTGCTTTTCAGGTTGGTGGATGTATTCGTTTATCGCTTGCGAAGGTAGGTTGATTTTCTTCCAACCAGCTCCAGAAGGCGGGAGTTCTGCATCATTTATATACCCAGCTCCTCTCCTCAACCCCCTCCTCTCGTGACGCTCAAAGCTTACCCTGCATGTGACGCCGCTCGATTTCAAAGCAAAAGTTGTTATAGCATCTACTCTACAGAACCTCACCTCTTCTTGGCACTCCACGTCCTGTCTACCTTTGATAGAGTAATCTCAGGCCCTCCTCCCTTCATCGGAGGTGCCTATGTATCATCCAACCATGATCTAAAGTCAACATCGGATCCGGAGCGCCAGGCGGCTCGGAGAAGAGAAGGAAACATCTAAATTAAATCATAACACAGCAAACACATAGGAAAATCTCAGATCAGGCAGCCATAGCAGTATGTGTGCTTTTAAGGAATTAGTCAGCTGCCGCAATACATAACTCGAAGTGGGAAGTGAGTTGTGAGGGCAACCGGGGAGTTCGGGCAATCAGGCAAGTGGGCAGATTGGTACCCCATACTCCCTCCCGTGGCTACATGTTGGCGGATGATTCAAGCGACAATACGTACTCCGTACCAGTACATGCTTCCGGGCGATTGACTAAGCGATCATGAAGTGTCCAATAGCCTGGAATGCTGTGTAGTTAAAAGTCCTGAAAAGGCTAATCCCCCTAAAGCGAACTTTCCTAACTCGACAAGCATTGCCATACCAGGACTACAGCACAATGCATTTTTCAACCACGACGAACAAGGTCGGTGACATGTCAGGCCGAGAAATGGATTGGAAATATCCAGACTTGGTGGGGTGGTCAAATGTGCTTATTCAATGACTGGATGTCCACTACCTGATTCTATACTCATCTATTTCTATGCCCTGTGTACATTAATTCCGATGTGCCAGACGGTCGACAGGGAGGATAGGTTGACTTTGTCGAGGCAACAGCAGGAAAGCAAAAATCCACGACCCCAAACCGAATATTCAGGCATCTGGGTTGTTGATCGCGTAATCTTCTGAGTTGTACGCTCAGAGGTTCACCTTGTTTAGGATATGAGTCTTCGGTATGACCCACTAACCAGTCAATCAGCACCGGAATATCTTTCGCCACGTCGATGTGCTCAATGTTCATTTCTGACTGCTCCACGACGTCCATGGATGCAGCAGATCCAGTGTCGATGGTGATCACAGCCGTGATTGAGTATCCACCCTCAGAGTGCCGTACTGTATCGCGGAGCCGACAAGACCAACTTCTCTGACATACTTGTTCCACTCCTCTTCCAAGTCGGCCGCCTTGTCAGGGTGGCTGTCACGCAAATCGTTAATCTCACCAGGATCCAGAGCAAGATTATAGAGTTGCCAATGTCCGGGGCCGTAAGGTTCTGGGATGAGCAACAACTTCCAGTCGCCCTTACGCACCGCTTGGCGCCCAAACAGCTCCCAGCCTGTCACATGCTGCTCGCTATGGATTGTCTTTTGAGAACCCTTGAGATATGGTAGCCACGAGTCTCCCCGCATGGGGACTATCGGTCGAGATCGATACGAGGGCGCCGGGTGCCGTAAGCCGGCTAGGTCGAGTGTCGTGGGCGCGATGTCCATTACTGTGCAGAAGGAGTGGTCGATATTGGCTTTCCCGTTGGTGAGAGGAGGATATCGGAGGATAAAGGGGACTCGAATGCCACCCTCGCCGGTGAAGCCTTTATACAGCCTCGCCGGTGCCGTCGCCGCAGAAGCCCAGTGAGGGCCGTACCACGCGTACGAATTGTACTTGCCGAGATTAGAGAGGGAATTATCGTAGTAATGCGCGATATGGTCGAAGATGTCCTCTTCAATGAGTGGAATAGATTCTAGGAGCATCCCTTCTGCGCCGTTATCAGACATGAAGAGGATAAAGGTATTATCCAACTCTCCTTTCTCGCGCAGAGAATCCAGCACCCGACCAATCTGAGTGTCCATGTATTGGACCATAGCAGCGTAAACTTCCATGCACCGCGAAGAGTACTTGCGCTCGTCGTCGGTGAGGGTATTCCAGTGCTTAGACATTAGACGGCCGCCAGGGGCCACCACGTCATGAGGAATAGTGCCCTCGGAAATGAGCCCGAGAGATTCCAGTCGCTTAAGCCGCCTTTCTCTTAGAGCTTCTGGCCCATCCTCGTACATGCCACGGTAGTCTTGGATATCTTTCTCGGGGGCCTGGAGAGGCCAATGTGGTGATGAGTAAGCGAGATATGCAAAGAATGGCTTTCCTTGAAGCTTTCCGCCACTTGACCAATCGTCTATGTAGCCCAGTAATTTGTCCGTAAACGCAGTGGTTGAGTAGAAATTGGGCCCAAGGTCGCGAGGCTCTATTGGTCGATCATCCTCAACGTAGAATGCCCGACAACTATTCAGCAGCCGAGGAAGCTTTTCTTCTTTTGTCTCGAGTTGTGGCTCCCAACCGTAGTGATTTGCGGCTCCCTTTGAAACTTTCATTAATCATAGGTCTCGGATCAAGGACGGACTTCAAGAGAAACTCGGAGCCTCACCGGGAGAAGAGAGTAGGATCTTGTAAACCCACGAGTACAAGGCCAGCGATCGGGAGTCAATCCCAGATGCCACTTTCCAGACATCATAGTATGGTAGCCGGCATCTTGCATGAGTTCGGAGAGAGAAACCACTCGATCATTGAGATAGCCTTCATAGCCAGGCTTCCCTTGCTGAAATTCCTGGATCGACTCGATCATGCTACCAATTCCCGCGATATCTGTAGACGATTAACAACGGTAAAACTGAAAAGGTCTGGGGTTGGTGAGAACAGACGATTGTCGGTGCCACTCAACAGCATGGATCGAGTAGGAGAACATGCAGAAGCCGCGTGAAAATCGGTAAATCGGACGCCGCCATCATGTGCAAGCGAGTCGATGTTCGGAGTCCTGATTTCACCCCCGTAGCAGCCGACGTCTGAGAAGCCCAAGTCATCCGCGACTATGACGAGGAAATTGGGTTGCCGTTGTGCCTTTGCGGGAGACATATGGTTCGGTGAAGATTTTGGGGGCTGTGGGCAGGGCTGGTACGTCTCTGAGACGAGTTGGTGGTGAAGAAGGTCGGTTTGCCGCTGCCAGTTCTCACCCGATTTAAATCTTCCGACAGCTTGGATCCAGATAGCGAAAGGAGCTCCATCTCAAGGGAGCTTTGAACAAGTGGCTGGTTATCTAGATGCATATGTCGCGATGGTGCAATCAACTCGGATCATCACGCTCATTTTCGACTTGGCTCCGATACGTCCGTCACAACCACAAGCCCATTCATCCACTCAACACGAAACTTGTTGATCCGGAGATGCGCTATTGCAGATAAGGCCTAGATTAATTCCTAAGCTCTCGCAAAAGTCCCTGATGTGGCTACGACAGTCAAACACACTCCTCTATCACATCTGTTTAACTCGCTAAGCTCTTCTCTTTCCCAGTCGATCCATTCGCCACAATGTCTGGAATTCGTCCTTTATACTGTGGTACCCATTCGTTCTCAAATCGTCCCCTCGGCTGCCTCAGTCCATTCTTGACCCTCTTGACAAACCGTCCATGCTCTTTCGTGCCGAGAACGCCGCCTTCATCGCGAGCCCAGACGACTTCGCCGCGCGAAATCGTGTAGCGAGGCCAATTACCAAATTGCACGCCCTCGAAGGGGGTGTAATCGCAGGTGTGATGTAGCATATCGTTGGACAGATCAAAAGACACAGAGTCTGCAGAGTCGGAATCGGGGTACCAGATGACAATGTCAGCGTCGTAGCCTGCGGCCAGCGTGCCCTTGGTATTCAAGCCATACAATCGCGCGGGATTTGAAGAAGTGACCTCGACAAATTTCTGCACGCTGATTCTGCCCTCCTGTGCGCCTTTGTAAACCAACGGCACACGTGTCTCCACGCCCGGCAAGCCATTGGGAATATCCGTGAAGCGCGACACACCGTTTTTCAACCCGAGCTGTTTTCCTAACGGGTGGTTGAAGCTGAAGGGACAGTGGTCGCTCGACACAGTCGTGAATGTACCGTTTGCAACACCCTCCCACAGTGCATCGAGGTCCGCCTGGCTATCTCGCAAAGGGGGCGAACAGACACATTTGGCGCCCTCGAAATTTTCGCCCTTCAGGCGCTCTTTCAAGAGGTAGAGATACTGGGGACATGTCTCAGCATGGATAGGTAACAATTTCGTCTGCGCATCTCGAATATGCTTTGCCGCGACCGCGCTTGAGATATGCACTAGTAAGATCGGCGTATCCATCAGCTGTGCGAGACTGATGGCTCGGTACGTCGCCTCGTCCTCGGCAACCTTAGGGCGCGATACAGCGTGGTAGTACGGATCACCCAGCTTCTGCTCGTACAACTGTTCGATGATCAGATCGATCATGTCGCTATTCTCGGCGTGGATCATGGTCGTCATGCCCAGTGCGCGTGTCGCGAGCATGATGTTGAGAATCTGGCGGTCTGCGAGTTTCAGTGGATTGTAAGTCATGTACAATTTGACGCTGGTAATGCCTTGTTCGACCAAAATCGGGAGTTCTTGCTCCACGATCGGGGCAGTTGGATTCGTTAGAATCATGTGGAAACCGTAGTCGCAATGCGAGAGACCTGCTGCCTTTTTGTGATATGCTTCAACGACCGGCAAAACACTCTCGTCTGTCTTGCTTTGAAAAGCAAAAGTGACAACTGTAGTGGTACCGCCAGCGATAGCACTCCTCGTGCCGTTCTCAAAGTTGTCTCCAAGGGCTCCATTGATGTGTTGATCGAGGTGAACATGGGTGTCTACTCCACCGGGCGTCACATATGCCCCTTTCGCGTCGATGACTCGCTTTGCCGAGAATATATTTTGAAGAGCACCAATACATAAGATCTTCCCAGCTTTGACCGCAATATCTGATGCTGGCGGATATATCAGATCACTTGATGAGACCTGTCTTCTATCAGAATTCAATGCGCCAGTCAATTTGCGAGGTCACTTACAATGATACCATTTGTGACCAAGAGATCACATTCGATCGCGCTTGGAGTGTAGCTACCCATGGCCGCTAAACCGATGGTAGATTTGCTTCCGTAGCAATTCAATCTGAAATGTCCCGTACAAGGAAAGATGTTCTATTATCTGATACTTCGCCTCAAGATCTAGGCCAAAAGCTGCCCGTCTTCAGTGCCCGAAATAGCCAAGAACCTAGGCCCATGGCCCTATTACAGTGGCCGGCTGATGTTGATGTACCGGAGTCTTTCGAAGTCGATCTATCCCCGGATGACCATTATTCCAGTGCCATTTGCTGGCGCTGTTCAGCACGCTTAGATGCTTTAGAGTTTCTAGACACTCGTTCGATAGATGAACGACAGTAGGAGTGCCTGGCTTCCATTGGATAAGGCTCTGGCTCCTATCTTGACGACCGGGGCCTCGGCCACACTCCGGTGCAAGATGCGCCGTACTCCGATACCGAGATGCCGTACATCGATATTTTGATAAAGAAAATGTGTACTCCAAAAACTTGGAGAATCGGTGCAATGGGTACTTGGGCGAGTCTGTTGGCGTCGTTATCGCGGATTTGTCCATCTCTCACATTGAAAAGGCCCGCAGCCCTTGCATGTAGAAAGAAATCAGCTACGGCAATGAGAATGGAACAATACGCCTCTCCACAAGATAGGATCCACTCACCCTTCGCATGTTACTTTCGTCCAAGGTACCAAAACTTAGGCTTTGATGATCGTCTTAGCCACAATTCATCAGTCGGCCGCTGTCAGAATGCTTTGCAATAACAGGCCGATTGTGCCCCAGCCTTGCTCTGAGAACCTTTAGCCGTGCTCGCCTTCCTTTTTCGGGCAACCGATGTATACTGATAGACAGCAAATCACTGAGCCCGCGGGCAGCGGCCAGCTTATCTTCTGTCAGTCTGTGGACTAGATCCTGGATGTTCCGTCTTTGCCCCTTGTACAACGGTCGGTTCGTCTGTTTCCGGTTCTGTACCGCCCTCTTGACCTGGAGCATGATTTGAGAAGATAAGCCGGTATACCACGTGTCTGTGAATAGAATACTATATGAGCCACAGGTCGTTCTTCTGCCTCACGAGGCAACCTGGGTTCCTGTCATTGTTTGGGGCACGAAAAAATCTTAACTGCCCGTAGTCCGAAACGAAACGACCGACATTAGCCATGGCGTTCATGGAATTTTGGGATAAGCATGTGGTGCTTAGACCACATCCAGGCTCGTTTGGAGCCGACGATCCCGCTGCGGCCAAATATACCAACGAAGACATGGATCCGATCAAGAGAAAAGACCGCACGTACGAATGGTACCAGATGGGATTGTTCTGGATCGCCGAGGGATTCAACGCCGCGCAACTTCAGGTGTCGAGCTCGGCGTTTTCGCTCGGGTTGAATCCGGGACTCTGCGTTGTTGCCTGTCTGGTCGGAAATATCATCGTCTCTATTCCTTGTGCGGCATCTGGGTATCTCGGTAGTAAGCTCGGAACGAATTTTCCTGGGACTGTCAGAGCTTCGTTTGGTATGATCGGGTCCAAATGGGCGATGATTGTCAGAGGAGTGCCGTGTATCATCTACTACGGTATTCAGTGCAGTCTTGCTGGCCAAGCAGTACAGGCCTGCACGACAGCCATCTGGCCGTCTTTTGCTCATTGGCAAGTCAATGCGTTCCCGAAGTCTGCAAATATCACGGCTCAGCAACTCGTGTGCTTCACCATTTTCTGGCTGATCTCTCTGCCATTTCTTTGGCTGCCGATCAAGACGCTTCGGTTTCTCTTCGTCGCCAAAAGTTTGTTGGTGCCTTTGTTCTGGACAGCTCTGTTCACTTGGTCAGTCACGGCGGCGAAAGGGTGGCCAGAGGTCTGGAGACAGCCTAGCAAACCGCTAGATGGTTGGTCAGTGGGATATCTTTTTGGTATTTGCGTCAACGCGGCTATCTCTGGTAATGCCACCTTCGCTGTCAATATTATGGACATTTCGAGGCACTCAAAGAATGACACTGCGGCATGGGCGACACAGCTGTTTGCCTTACCTGTGTTAGTGACCCTAACTGAATTTCTCGGAGCTACAATTGCGGTTGCTTCGTCTGTTGTTTACGGTGAGATCCAATGGAATCCGCTGGTGGTTATCAACAACTTCGACAACCGAGCAGGCAAATTCTTTGCCGGTGCCTGCTTTATCTTCTTTAATATTATGACGAACGTGACTGGGAATAGTGTGCCTTTGGCTAATGATTTGACGGGGCTGTTTCCTCGCTACATAAACATCCGCCGAGGGCAATTCATCTGCGCTGTCATCTCGTTTGCGATCTGTCCCTGGGAGATCCAAGCCAAAGCAACCACATTCCTCGCATTCTTGGGAGCTTACACATTGTTTTTGGGAGCCACCACCGGTGTGATCATGACGGATTATTTCTGGGTTCGGCGAGGGTATGGAATCAACATCTCACATCTCTTCAAGCCCCGAGGCATTTACTGGTATACCTTTGGCTTTAACTGGCGTGCATTTGTCGCGTGGTTTGTGGCAATTGCTCCGCTCTTCCCGGGTATGTTGCACTCGATGGGTGTAACAATCCACAACCGAGCCATCCTGAACATGTACTCTTGGAATTATGTGCTTGTTGTGGTGTTCTCAGGATTTGTCTATTTCCTCTGCACGACGCTGTCGCCGGTTCCGGTCGCGACGGAGGAGGAGGATTATGGCAAATTGTATTTGCTTGAAGGACTGAACCCGGCAGACAGTGAAACCGCGTCAACAACTGGGTATTTGGCGAACGAGAAGAGCGAAAAGCACTTGGTCGAATCAGAGGTAGCACCCAGAAACATCGAGATTGTCGCATAGGCGATGAACTAGATCAAAGATAACTCGCAATGATCAAGTGCTGAATTATACACAAGAACGACAAGGAAGCGCGCAGCCCGCGAAAGTCACTCTCATAACGCAGTCACGTGCACAGCCTTGCTCCTTCCCTTGCCTCCTGTGCCCCTTTATGTAATCACTGGCCTTGCCTTCCACCTGCCCCGTTGGTCATCTTCCTGTAACGCACATCTCCATGCAAGATCGATTTCTTCTCGACATTTCTCATCAAGCCAATCCTCGACCCGTAGTTTCGATCTTGGATACTTTGATTCTCAATATATCCCAAAGGGCCCAGCCCACCCATGAGCGCCGATACAGACTCAAGCCTTCACCCAAGTTGGCATTCTCTGTGATCATATTGAAACTGCTCCAAGACACTTGATCAAGCTTGATCTAGGTAGGCAGGAAGGCAACCAAATTCCTGAAAAGAGGAGGCACACTCCATCCCACTTCTTTAATATAAAGAGAAGGCCATCTCCCAAAAAACTTCATGAAGATCAACTCTCTTTTCTTTTTCTAGCCCCCCCATATCTTCACATCTGAGCCAACCAGAAAATACCAGGCCACCATGGCTTCAGAACAAGACCACCCCTTTCCCAACCCAGAGTATACCTCTTCCAAGACGGGCACATTCTACTTTGCGTTCGGTTCCAACTTGTCCGCTCTCCAAATGTCCCTCCGACTATCACATTCTCCAGAATCTTCAGTTCCTGTCGCTCTCGGTCGTCTGGAGCACCACTCCTGGATAATTTGCGAACGAGGCTACGCCAATGTGGTTGCTCTGCCATCCAAGTCATCCGAAACTGCTGCTCTGGGCGATGATGAGATTGTCTGGGGTGTGTTGTACAACATGCAGCCCGAAGACGAAGCCCGGTTAGACATGTACGAAGGACACAACGCGTACCGCAACCCGGACCCAACACCGACCAAAGATCCAAAAGCACAAAAGATCAAGAAATACGAACAAGACGGCTGGGACTACAACAAGCATTATCTACCTATTGTAGCGACAAAATGGTTGCGCGACCCCACCGAGTATGGTGTTTCCGGCCCGCCGTCTGACTGGAAGAACTCAACAACGACAACAACAGTGCGCGCGTTGGTCTATGTCGACGAATACCGTACTAAACCAGGCAAGATTGTGAGAGAGTACATCGGCCGCATGAACCGAGCCATCAAAGAGTCGGTCGAAATGGGACTGCCGCAAGAATGGGTGGACAAGGTGATGCGCAAGTTTATTCCTGAGGGCGAATTCCCCGAGGACCATGGGTATGTGGGAACAGACGAGGGGTATGTCGAAGAAGCTGAAGCAGAGGAGACGGAGGAACAAGCGAAGGCGACAGAGACGACTGATCGGGTTACGAATGATGTGGTTGCAAAGATGGTTGAGGAGGATAAGGCGGAATTGAATTGAATCAGCTTGAGATTCTGGTGGTATGTCTGTGTGTCTCGTGCATGAAATCTTCTTGACGAATCATCAGTACCAACTTGGTTAGAATTAGAGACTAGAGAGCGCCTTTCCTTCCTTCATCCAATATACTCCGCAAACCTCATAAACTCCAGATCCGCCTTTAATCTCTTCAAATCCTCCTTTCTCAAACACAGCAGCACCGCAATCTCACCATCCAGCCTCTTGGGCATGAGATAAAACAAGCTCTCCACCGGTACGAACTGCGGTCTCCGCACCGCCTCGGGCTTTCCCAGACCCAGATTGAAATCCATGTCGTAGTACTCGTACTTCGCCCACGAACTGAGCATGATATCCTTGCCCAGGTCGAGCGTCGCCGTCACGTTGACCGAGTTCTTGTCCTCGGCGCGGTGGAACCACGTCACGAGCGCACGGGTCGCGAAGGCGAGATTCGACGTCTTGGGATCCACCGCCTTCCGCATATCTGCGGCTACATCTCCGACATATTCTTTGACAAGCTGCTCGATGCTGCTCGTGTTGTATGTCATATTCTGAATGAGACCGGGATATGTGGCTGGAAGGTCTAGGTACCGGCGTGGGTCAATTGCCCGCGCGAATGTGATATCATGGCTGGGATCCAGACGCGGAAGACGCGCTTTAGTCACACCTTGCCAGACAAAAGAACTCAGGACGTCGTCTGTGGAGGCAAATTTCGAGGTTCCTGCGAGAGCTTTCATGGCTTCTGATTTGAGCTCTGTAAGGGATTCGGCCGAGAAGAGGAAATACGACCAGCTGCATTCGGGAGGGGGGCCAGTCTCTGTCTCAGTTGGTTTCGAATTAGTTGGAGCTGATTTCACGATTTGATAGTCGAGCTCGGGCCCTGGAACATAAGAGTCGCCCAGGAAAGGAATCAGGTTGCGTCGGTCGAGATTGCCGATACGTATCTCCTCTGGGGTGAACGACTCGTCATGACACGCCTTTGAGAAGAGACGAATGACTTCAGCCATTCCAGTCATATCCATGACGTTGTGCTGTGTGACAAAGGTCAAAAGGAGGCCGTCTTCAATGAAATTGGCCTGTACGACGAGCACAGGGGCGGGGCCTTCATCGCCAGCAGCAAGCGTGTTCATCGGTGCAACGACGGACTCGTCAAGCATTTTCGCAGGAAATTTGGCTTGTCGAAGGACAGCCATCGTGGGCATATCGTTCTGTAGTCCGGCATCTTTGACGACGAGGCGGGGAGTCTTCTGATGTGCTATGATTCTGTAGCCCTCGGGACTGTTGTTCACGACTTGCCCTGCCACCCATGGAAAGCTGGCTGTTAGCCTCTCAAGGCCTTGAGTCAAGGTGGCGATAATCGGTGATTTAGAAACTGTGCCATTCAATGGAAAACACAACGAAAGCTGGGTGTAAAGTTTGTAGAGACCGGGTTGCTGTCCGAGGACGTCGAGGTGGCTTCCTAGATCTTCCATGACGGAGCGTGGTGTATAAAAATCATGACTTACGCTGGGGGGGGAGTAGAGTAGTATTTGTACTCGGGGTTGAGCTTGCCTGTGTTACTTTGGCCAGCCTAAGAGGAGGCAGGAAACGTCGAGTTGCACATGTATGTATGTAGGTGGGTTGCAGGGACTTGTCGTTCCGATCTGGTTGATGGCACGTGGGAAACAATTAGAAAAAGCTCTTGGGGGATCACGTAGCGAAAACTTCGCCTAAGTTTAGGGATGCTTCACACCCGGCGTGCAGCGTGCAGCCCACCAGCCCACTTGGGGAAAGTGGAAGATCTCGCATAGCCAGTTTGTCCGGGCGGCTCAGCTGCCCGACAGGTACCCCGTAACACCAGCCCTATTGTGCCTCGGAGCGTTTTGTTTCGTTGACACGCTGGAGCAACTTCAAGTTGGACGATGTGATCAAAGCTCACTCGAAATACCTCATAAGTCAAGCCTCTCGACTCACCACAGTATGATTGATCCAATATGATCGAAGATGCAAGTCCATCAACCGCTCCAGACTCGAACTCAATAATGCCTCCACTCCAGCTGCCACCGCATCTCAAGTTTGGCCCGTTTAGTGTCACGTCTCAAGTTTTCCATCTTTCTCACTCGCGCCTCTCATATGGCTTGGTCAATCTCAAACCACTTCTTCCCGGTCACATCTTGATATGTCCAGTTCGGAGCGTTCCTCGTTTGTCACAGCTCAACGCTGCGGAAACCGCCGATCTATTCAATACCGTTCGGATAGTTTCAAGGACTCTCGAGCGTGTATATCAGGCGTCTTCTCTTAATGTTGCCGTCCAGGACGGAGTTGATGCAGGCCAATCAGTTCCACATGTCCATGTCCATGTCATCCCCCGGCAAAAGGGTGACTACGATGATAAAGGCGGTGGAGATCGGATCTACGACGCAATGGACGGAGACGAAGGCAACCTCGGCCAGGCTTTCCTTGAAATGCAGAAGGTGAGGCACGAGAGGACGAAGAATGGACATCGTAACTTCACTGGAGGACCGGACAGCGATAGGAAAGCGAGAAGCGAAGATGAAATGAAAAGGGAAGCAGAATGGTTGAGGAAAGAGATTGAGAAGGATGGAATAGAAGGAGAACAGGCCCAGTGATCCAATGGCCATAGAAGACATAGACTCGGCTTGGAATCAACGACTTGTACCAATTTCCAAAACGCCATGTTCGCGTCAATCATAACGCGCGCTGTCTATTGTACAGTGCGCTGGGTATCATTCGCTTTCGCTGCGTGTCTATGTTTTACCGTATTGCTTTTCAGTTCGATTCGGGTCGCAAGCATTGTCGCTTTGCAGGTCCAGGTCCATTCGCCTCTCCATTGACATTTCCATCGCCATCTTCAGCTGCATGTCCGTTCCACTCTCCATTCGTCTCTGCGACTCCGTTTCCATAGTACTGGTCTTGCTGCGCTTGGATGGTCGCAATGTCGTTCGGATCCCTAGGTTCCAGGCCGTGGCTCCTCCACAGTCCTTTTCTCTCCTCCAAAATCTCATCTGCCCACGTTTTCATCTCATCCAGATAGATCCTCTTTGCTACCCTGCCGAACTCGCTAAGATCGATCTTGCATTTGTTCACACGCTCGTACTCCACCATCTGCAGGATCAATTCGATCTTGTCGACATCGTGGACGAATTTTGATTCGTTTGTCTTGCTGTCCTCGTACTCTTGCCACGCTGTACGGATGTCTTTTCCTGCTAATCCGCCGTGCACTCTCCCCAGCAGCGAGCTGGCGACCCAATCCATTGTGTCGGCCTCGCGTCTACTCTTCTCGTCCTTCGGGACGCCATCCACAGGTGTAAGATCTCCCACGAGTCCTTCTGCCATGTCATGCACAAGTGCCATTTGGGTACATCGCGCGATATCCAGTTTTGCACGCAATTGAGGAGGGGCAACCATTGTAATGATGGACATGCGATACATATGGTCTGCTATTGATTCGCCGTTGTTGAGGCCAAATCTTCGCCAGCCTTCGCGCTTTTCAATCTTGAGACGTTCGACATAGTGGAAAAATGGAATTGGCGAGGACGAATCCTCTTCCGGCGGATTGGGAAGCTCGTCCAACACGGCACGCACGGACCAGGGAACGGGTTTGGGCAGATCTGATGTATGTGACGTTCGGAGAGTGAATATTGGTTGGGTCGATGGAACTAAACGCTGTCAGGGCACCGCCGTAGGCTTTATAAAGAAAGAAACGGTACCTTCAGGTTGTTCGGATGCCATTGTGACCGATGTGGAAGACAACGCTCTACGAGACGGAAGCGATAGGGAGAGAAAAGGCAGAAATCAGAGAAAAACTAGCCAATTTATGCCTCCGTGGATCATAAAACATGTATATACAATATACAAGCAAACTTGCCGAACAAAAAACCTGAAGCTGATGGTGTTTGCTCACGAAACACTGGCACTGACGGTGAAGTGAAGTTTGTTGTTTACGGCGATGACCTGCCCCGCAACACACCGCCAGCGGCTGGTGTGGCGGCCCAATCCGCCTCACTTCATTTCTAAGGCCAACTTGAAGTTTGTTTTTAAAGAATTAAAAGCCACTCTGGGTTTGCATATTCAGCTCAACACCTTCATGTTACTGTCATGATGTCGATGAGGCCTCCGATCGCAATGTCTTCCCACCCAACCTAGTCGAAGTCATGGGGCCTCAATACGACTTGGCCTCCGAGTCCTACTCAGTGAACGAGAGGGTTTCTTGTCCCCTGGGGGCCTGAACAGCACGTCCAGCTTGCCGTGGTACAGTTTTTATAAAAGGCTGTCTTGTCTTTAGGTGCCTTCTTGCAACCACAAGTTTCTCTTTCCCTAGTCAAGCTAACTCGGTCTCTTGTCCATTTCTGATTCCTCCCACAAAATCAAATGGACTTCTTCGATTCCCTCCCACCTTTCCACTATCTGGTCGCATACTACATCCCATGTATATTGCTCGGGGCTTTTATTGGCTGTATGGTCGCACCTTACACCATTTGCGAAGCTGTGCACATGCCTCAGCCAAGGGATAAGCCTTTGAATATCTTCTTCTACCTGTTCGCTATCCGAGAACTTGTCCTGGGACTTGCTCTACTACTTCTTGAAGTCTATAATGAATGGAGAGGTGTAACTATCTTGCTGGCATGCATTGGTATTAACGGAGCGAGTGATTTTGTCATTGCGGGATTTTACAGTGGGAAGTGGTGGTCTTCGTTCACAGCTCATGGGTTCCCAACCCTCCTTGGATATTGGACAGTTTGGAAGTTGTGGCAGGAACTATTCTGATGGAAAACCTCCTGTTTCCAGTATCGTCGAACCGCTGTCCTCGCTCAAACGACGCGAATCACGTCCATTGACTGCATGGAGTGAGCCATGGCCATAACAAGATTGAGCGCATATTCTGGGACGAAGCATTCTCCCACCACGACATACCGATCGCCCTCTTCGTCGTCTCTGCGTACTTTCCTCAGAATGTATGGGAACGTCGCACCGCGGAAGACTACAATCACATCGTCTACCTGTACATCCCCGGGTAAAAGAACCAAGACCTGCTTTGCCCCACATATCCCCAATCTTCTGCCAGGTCCATACTTTCTCAATGCTGCCCAGATCCGTCGCTTTGGGTGGAGCTTTGTGTCGGCCGATGCTGGCAAGAGATAGCTTTGGGCTAGTTTAAGGTTCAATCCCATGTACTCCAGCTTTAGTCCCTCTTCTCTTTCGGGAAGCAGAGTCGTCTGGTCGTCTGGCGAATACTGAAGAAATCTGCTAGCCATGCGATCAGTAGAGAGGAAGTCCAGCCAAAACATGTCCTTCTGTACACGAATCCCCTTTCTCATTCCTGGCTTCCCACCATCCACATCAATATGACCTGCATCTGACGCCGCCTCACAGAACGTTTGCCAAGCCTCGTAAGTTTCATCAATCTTGTCTGTGGTCGGATCCCCTGGTACAACGGCGTCACAGAGCATGGTGACGGAGTCAAAGATGAAGCCTTTGACGAGCATCGTGTCTTGATCAAACTCGACACTTGATTCTGCCGTGGACAAGAAATGTTTGGCGTCGTCCGGTTCAAAAGGACGATACTTCCAGTTGTCAACGAGATTTGGTACCCAACTTGGCAAATCATGCCGACGTTCCGAATTCTGACATGTCCCTAAGAGGCGCAAGCCTTTCTTCTGTGGTAATATCGCACGAGCTGCCGATTTCAGCACTTCCGGCAAGGACAGATGATAGTCGGGCCGCAGACGATAAATCTCTGGATCAGCGAGGCCCAACATTGAATATACCTTATCTCTCTGATCAGTCGCATCGCAGAATCGTGAATGGCGCAGCAAATCCGATAGTATTAGGAATGAGTGGCCTTGATGCGTGCCTTTCTTCAGGCTGCGGAGACTTTGTGCCTGTTGATAGAAGCTGAACTTTAAGGATTTGTCGTCCGGAGGGACACCTTGCCCATTCGAAACATGACCAGGTCTCCGATGGCCGAGGGAGTCAGCGTACTCAATAGCCATTGCGGCTTGCGAGATCACATCAAAGCCCACGCAATGCTCGCCCCAGTAAACTTGGGTGCGGCTTGACAGGGAAACTTCTTGACGGATCCAACTTCTTTTCCACCAAGGCTGGCTCAATAGAAGCTCAAGGCTTTGCCAATGTTGTCGTACCTCGTCTTCAGAGAAGGAAGGATACTCGACCTCCTTTTCACCCGGACCGCGAATTGGAGGTCGGCCAATCTTGCTGGCAAGGTCAATTGCGAGGGCACTACCTTCCACAGCTTCTCCAAGCCACACTTGAACAAACAATGCGTTCTTATAAATGCGACGCATCAACGTGACTTGGCTCCCTCGTTCTTCGACATCGGCTTGATTGATGCCTGCGGATGGTTTAATACCGCTGCGAGTACGTGGAAGGCAGAACACATACATATTTGATCAATCCACCAAAACGTCTGATTCGGTGCTCTCTTTGACGTCGCCGCAGTCTTGCTAGCATTTTTTCTCATCTGTCGCAATGCACTTTCCAGGTTCTGCGTTATGCGCAGAGGACGTCCATCAATGATGATGCGTCGATCCATCTTCGGTTCTCCCCAGGTGTATGAGAGGGCATTGTACCGCTTCACGCCCGGTGCCTCCAAGCTGAGAGGGACCAAAGTACCCGCGATGAGATCGGAATCATCGTTCGAGTTGTTGAGGGCAAGAATACGAATCTCGGCTTTCCCGGAGTCGAGAGGTTTGTATTCATATGGTTCGTCGGAGACCGCGGTGATAGGGGGCCCCTGGCCTTCGGATGTGGAGGAGTCCTCGGCGCTGTCGTTGTTCAGAGTGCCTGGCACGCTGATGTTTAGGTGTTTGAGTATAGCATTCACAGCCACGTCGAGGGTTTCCAAATGTTGTTCAATACTTTCCAACTTCTCCCAGATCGGGGCCACCATTGGGTGCTTCTCATAGTTGACCCCAAACTGATGCGCCATTTTGCAATAATGCGATGATTGCACGAAGCTGCCAACACCCGAAAAGCTTGAGAAGCGTGCAAGGAGCTCCTATTCATATATTCAACACAAGAAGCCAGATTCCAGGCACCGCGCCAAGGTTCTCAATTTCTCGATCTCTCGTATTTCAAAAGCGACTACGATGTACCTGCCAATGATGAGGTCAATCACATTTTGGCCCGAACACCGAGACCTCTCATGATATACCCGAGCTCGTGAAACCCCTCAAAACAAATTGCGAGGTGCAGCAAATACGAAGTGTCACCTTGCAATATGCACGATGCGACGTGCATACATTTGAGGTACAAAGTATCCATCTCTAGCACGACATGAGAAAGGGGGGCGTGGCTTGCCTGGTCAAGCCTTACGGGGTTCACCCGTTAGTGCGGATCAGGTGCCGGTGGTCAATCTCGCGGGGGATCTTCAGGGTCCGACGCGCCTAAATTTCCCGGCGCACGGGTCAGTGACTGGACCTCGGTAACCAAGCTTCATCCCAAGCCTCCATCCCATTGTCGACAGCACAGCAACATCTTCATCCCCGATGACAAACATGGAGCACGCTATCTTAAAACCGACTGCCTCCTCAGCCCACCCAAACCCAGACATTCCTTGGGTTCCTCGAAGCAACATCTCCCTCTTCATTCACGCGCTCCATCTCCTCAACCTTGACTGCCATCGCGACTGGCCCAACATCTCCGAATCCACCTTCACATCAACTAAATCTGGTGCAGCAGCTCAGAATTCACAACTACGCGTCAAATCTACAGAATGGACGCTCTTTCATCTCTTCCAGCTCTTCTCCCCCTCAGAGACTCAGTCGCGTCTCTCGCCCTACTTCCCAACAACATCACCCATGCACAGCAAAAATCTCCGCGCCGGGCTGTATAAGTGGTTGACGGAGCTGAAGGCTGCGGGCGTCCTGCCAAAGGACGTTGTGCTGCGCAAGACGATGCTTGATGAATGCAAGGGCGAGAAATTTGATGAGGTACTTGCACGGTTCGCGATGGTGGTGCTGAGGAAAATGGTGCAGAAGGAGAAACAGCGTGACGGTAGCGTTACACGTGAAGAGCAAGACGCGGACAAGCTGGTGCCGCTAATTCTGGCGCAGCGGGCATCGATTCAACGAACTCTGCGGAGCCGAAAAGAGCTGATTGAGAAAGCAAGCGCTTGTTCAGAGCAATTGGCGCAGCTGCGAGAGGACACAGCAATCGCGATACATGTTATCCAATCTCAACCGCTCAGCGGAGATGGTACTGCGACCGAGCCTGGAGTTTCTCCCGAAGAGCTCGACACGCTACGCGACCAAGTCGACCTTGCATTCGCCTTCGACCGGCGCTGGGCTAGATACATCTTCGAAGGACCTTCAAATACGCCCGACGCAGCTCTCAAGACGAAACAGATGCCGGAATGGCCATTTGACGATAGCATGAGCCAACCCACTCGAGAGCAAGCACCTTCCCCAGAAGAAGATTCGAACGACACGATGAATAACCTTCAGCACCTGATCTCCAAACACCGCGACCGACTCCAGCAACTAAACCTGCTGCGAGACTCTCTTGCTTGGGAATTATTACGTGGCGTCAGCACTAGAGAGAAGTCTCAACCTTCTACTGGTCCGAGCTCGAATAAAATACCTCCTCCGTCGACCAAGTCAACGCCGCAGATCTCGAAGACGCGATTCAATAGGCATCAAGATCTGGTGTTGAGATTTTGATCGCCAACCGGCTCGGCCAACCTGTACAGCATCATGCTCTACAAAAGAATTCAGGAGCCCATGAATACGAAGATCACGCCTTATGATAGGTATTCCGTTTCGGATGCCCACGGCAACACAGCACGAACACCATGAACCAATCGAGCACTTTAGAGTGTACTATTAGAACATCTATCACAAATTAATGTCTCTTGTCAATTACAACACCGGATAAAACGCAAAGATCTAGATTGAGTTGGATTTCGCTCGAATTATCTGTGCATCAGCAAAAGAATTCGTCACAGCTCTACTCAAGGTTAAATTACCTCAATACCTAAAGACACAGAGCGAGGGTATCATGGTAAGTCGTGCTATCGTCCGTCGCTGTGTCCCAATTTTCCTGTCCTTCGATTTGTTCCATCTTCCAATGTATCCGTCTAGAAAAAGGCTGTCCGTGAATGTGAAAAATAAGAAATAGACAAGAAAGGTCAGAGATACAAAAGAGGTTTGGTCCAACTGACGCCGAACATGCCGATAGCGAAAAAGATTGCCTTTCTCCCAACAGGACTGTGCAGACAAGCTCTTGTGATCGCTACCGTAGTCATGGCGAGGGACATATTTCGGGACTGGGTTCCTTGGTGTCTCTCGCTCTCCAAGTTTCCTCTCCTTTTATCCACACAAGCAAAAGCTTTCCAACTTCAGGCCTCGTCCAGAGAAGAAATCTCAGTCCAGCCGTCTTCATCTTCATTGTCTGTGTCGAAGTCAAATTCAAATTCATTCTCTGCCGAATCAACAATTTCCACACCACGCCATGGAAAGCAGCGGTCATACTAAGACCACGGTCCTTTCCCTTGCTGCACTTGTCCTCTCCAATTCGCAGCGCCCTCGTCTCCAAATCTGTTTGCAAAATATCCGTGATCGACCGAGTCGTCCGTGTCGTCTTTGATCTCGACCTCGACACGACTACCCAGTGCGGCTTGTCCTTCCCGAATCATGGCTTGTAATCGATCATTAAACCGATTCATTGTTTCGTCTTGCCGAGCTTCCTTCTTCCGCATTTTGGACTCAAATTTGCGCACTTCGGGGGATTGTTTTTGCGCGGGATTGGACATAAGGGAGGATTGTCGGCGGGGAGAACTGAGAGAGGCGCGGCTTGCGTGGCCGCTTGATGCTCTTTTCGGTGATTGGGGGATTTTCCTCAGCTTCTCAACGTCGCTTGGTGCTTTGCGATTTTCGATGGTGGGGTTTGAAGATACGGAGCGGCGCGGCTCGTGATATGAAGCGAAGTTAGGGCCTATTGACTGTCGCGGTGACGCGTGTGATGCTGATGTTCTTCCTAGCGAGGCTCTTGGTGTTGCGCGCGGACGACCGAGAGTGTGGCTGGAATGGCGTGAAGCAGGAGACGGTCGAGGGGAATGTAGATTTGCCGTACTAGCCCTTGATTTTTTCCTTGCAGGACTGACCTCTCTGGACTCCGATCTAGAGCTTGTGTCATCCACAACCACCCAGCTGTTGTACCGTGAAATCGAGGTAGATTCATTCTCGCCGATCTTGGTAGGTGTTGCCTCGACCTTCTGTGGTTGGTCAACAGTCAATTTAGACATGTAATCTTCAATGAACTCAGGCCCATCCTCGGGAAATCCACCAGGCACAGGAGTGGACTCACGAACTCCCCGTCTCGAGGATCCGTTATAGTCATTGTGGAAAACATCGTCCTGGGAGTCCAAGGCTACCCAAGTTTTCGCTGCGACGCTCGGTGTTCCGAGATCAAATGTGTATCCATTGCCACCGCCTGCGGTAAAACCTTTGAAAGTGGTGTTCCAACAAAAGTTGAACACTTTCCCTGCAAACCCACCCGTTATGGCCCATACAGCCTTTCCCCAGCCTTTCATTGGTGGAGATGGGGGTGATAATTGGCGCTTGTTTTTTCCATTCTCTTTGAGCGCAGGTGTTCGAGGGAAATATGAATCCGTTGGTTGGCTTGAATTCTGGCTGTTGTATCTGCTCGGCCGGCAGTCGATCTCATAGTCGAATTCGTGAGAGTCTTCTTCGATCTGGGCATTAAGGGCGCTGGGAGTATCAAGACCGCCTGCGATACGATAATTCGTGTTCACAAGAGGCGGAGGGCTGAGGGCTTCGCGTGAATAAAATTGGGAACTGCCGAAACCGCTGCTCTCTGTCGATCTAGTATCCAATCGCAGTCGTTTGCGACTGTGTCGCTGATCGTGCTCCCGATGATAAGACGATTGGGAGGTCGACGCGAGAGGTCGCGCAGGACGTGATTGTTGAGACCAGGGTGATGAGGGCTCGGCGCTGTCGTCTTGAGGAGGTAGGAATGGCGAAGCGTTGAATCGCGCGCAATGGACGGCCGAATTTTGTTCAAAGAGGAAGTTGCCTGGCATTAGGCTAGGCTCCATAGTCGCAGTCATCTTGTCGGCGCAGGTGATGATAGATCAGATGATAATTTCGGCAGGAATGTGTAGTTAGAGCGAGGAGGTCATCTGAGCGCGGAACACATCTCCAGCGGTAGATTAGCTCGACACAGGATACGAATATATTGAACAATCGGTGCGGTTCGCGATGGCAGCAATGTGAAAGTAGCACCAACTGCAGGTGAGGTGTCAAGCCAGGCTGCAGCGTTGGCGAAGCGTTACAAGTGACGTGAGTCAAAAGTGAGTGACAAGTGAAAGAGAGGCACGTCGTCATTATTTACGATCCAATCCCCATAGCAACGAAGCTCCTACCATTGCGCTTTCAATTCACCTTCAACTCACTTTCATTTCATCCCAATATTTCTCCTGTACATATTTCTCAAACACTGGGCCTTTTACCATGTAACACGTGTGCCTTTCTTCAGAACAGTCCAATGTTTTGTACACCCAACTGAGTCACAATGCTGCGACATCCCCAATGGTTCTTATCATGATCCAAACGGCAGGTTTATTTGCCCCTCATTTGAAACAGAAGTACTAGATCCGCTCTACCCGAACATACCGGTGAATATTATTGTCATTGCAAATGTGCAAACACCATTTGATGGATGCGACAATGTTGCTTAGTATGGCGCATGCAGGACAGAGAGTGCCTGTACACAGCGGCTGCTCAAGCATGCATCCGCGAGAGTTTATTTCTACACTCATGTACGGCAGAAAATTGGTTGGTCCAGCGCCATACCACGTCAACCTCAGCATGAACTGCAACACCTTACACCTGGATATCTCGATATGCCCCCACCTTCGCCGATAAGCAATATGCAAGCAGTTACAATAGAACTTTCAATCATCCTGGTCTCGCCTAGGAAGCTTTTGACCGCAGCAAAACGAAACAGTCTGGTACGCGTGCACATCTTTGGATCTCAAAGCTTGTCGAGTGTTTGCAACGTAAGCTCGAACCTCATCCGATGTCCACTGGCAACAAAAATTAGTGAGCGTCGCATCCACCCACATGTGGGGACCTACCCCGTGGATAGTGGTGAACAGGTACATCAACCAGCCCTCCATCCCATCTTCCCAGTTGAGGCGGTTGAATGTACCAATTTTTTTCAGTTTGGGATCTTTGGGCCACGGGCCAATCGGCCACTTGAACTTCTTGTAAGTAACATTGATGAAACCCGCCGCTTCCATCAGGTCTTTGGTCTGGTCGACGATGCGTAGCGTTTTTCCAAACTTGTCTCCCGCATCCAGGCTCAACTCGCCCCAGTGCTCGAGGGTTGTTCCTTTCACCGAGTCATCGTCACTGAACGGGACAACACCGACCTCGGTCTCTTCAAACCAGCCTCCTGGTTTCAGGTGCTCCAAAACTTTTCGAAAAAGCGAACGATGATCCGAGACGCTACCATAGAGGGCTCGAGCATGAATGAAGTCGAAGCTCTCCTTTGTGTATGTCCATTCCAGCTCGAAATCATCTACTTCAAATTGAAGATTTGGTGGTACAAGAGTGGGTTGAATGGGCGAAAGATCCGAACCGATGACTGATGCGGTAGGATACAGGTCTGCGAACTCGATAGCCCAAATGCCTGTACCTGTCCCCAGGTCAAGTACTCGCTGCGGTGAGTCTCCGATTGGAGCAATGAAAAGATCACCATTGAGAGTGAGCCGAAAGATATGATGCGATATATCTAGAGAGTCCTGGGACAAGTCGTCGTTTGGGCCCCTTGCAACCAAGCGTTAGCTTTCTGCTCAGGAAAGCGAGCCACCACTGACCAGTATTTCCCGGCTTGGTACGAGTTGTACCTTCTACCATTCTCGTATATATGCTCCTTGATGCTTGACTGAAGTGTGAATGTTTCCGATCCGTTGTCGTCTGCACTTCCGTATGCTGAATCCAAGACATCGTCATCTTCAACTGGTATTTGTAAAGTCTCAGCAGCCATGGCCATCGCCGAACAGCCTGCGTGTGAACCGCAGACGGATCGAGACGGAACTCCTTATTATGCCATTTTCAAGGAGCTTTCTTTTCGTTATTTGCCATCCCGCGGGCATCGGATTACGCGCTAATCTGTCTCCCTGTTCTAATCATGCCTTCAAGATAAGTCACCCGTTATGTCGTGGAGCGGGTGTGGTGCATGCACCCCTGTTCGAACTGCCCGGGGAGAGCATCGAAGCAACCTCCTCGGGGTTCATTTTAAGGAACCTCCGCAATGCCGGCTTTTCTTTTGTGGCGTCGAAATCGAGACATTCTGCCGAGCGACATTCCCTATCAACCTATGAGATGCCCATCCCATCTCATCCTGCAGAGATGGCGCCCCGAAGAA
Organism: Cladophialophora exuberans; assembly: GCA_030068005.1. NCBI lineage: Eukaryota > Fungi > Ascomycota > Eurotiomycetes > Chaetothyriales > Herpotrichiellaceae > Cladophialophora > Cladophialophora exuberans. Next base: position 109,623 of record JANSVK010000021.1, on the reverse strand, counting down.
CATGGGGGTTGAAGAATTCAAAGATAACTACATCGATGTGCATAATTGACGTGACGGAAACTACGAAGTGATGGGCGGTGTGTTTGGCCTAAAGTGACAGGCCTTGCACCCAGTCATCAACTTTGACCTCACTCGCTGGTCTTTCCTCAATCCTCCAGATTATCGACTTCAGGTTACCTATGCGGTCATGAATTCTCTGCTGTCGTCCATGGCCGCCGCGCGGCCGGCAGCGTCGATTTTGATTCTGACAGCCATTACCAGCATAGTCTACGGTATAGCGATAGTTGTCTACCGCCTCTTTCTACATCCCTTGTCCTCCTTCCCCGGCCCCCGTCTCGCGTCAGCTACTGGCTATTGGAAAGCTTACTTTCAATGCACTGGGTCGTTTACGCACGAATTAATGAAATTGCATGAAATATATGGTAAGAAATAATCAATTATCAGGGTTCTTTTATTCCCATGGCGTGAAACAAACTCATTGCTTTTCCATCAGGCCCCGTTATTCGCATCCGTCCCAACGAGGTACGTTGCGCTCCCACGCCCTCTCCACCGTCAACGGATCGTCGACAATTAGGTTTCGGATGAGTGACCATTTTCCAGCTCCACTTCAAAAGCACCGATGCCTTCTTCGACATCTATAATACCAAGAACCGTTGGGACAAAGATCCCGCGATCTACCATTCGTTCGGTGAAGACGAGTCATCGTTTGGCTATCTCTCGTACAGGGAGGCCAAAGAGCGTCGCGATATTCTTTCGAAGCTCTTCTCGGTCAAGGCTGTCGAAGAGGCACAGCATATTTTGCGCATGAAGGTATTGTGATGGCCACTTCTTTACTCATGGTTCTATGATTTTCGGAAGCAATTGCATATCGAGCCCAACGGCTACACTCCAACAACTAACACTGTCAGGTAAACAATCTCTGTGCTGCCTTCACTCGCCAATATGCTGCCGGCAAACCCGCAAATCTCCTTCTCGCATTTCAATGCGTCACGATGGATGTCATTACATATCTCTGTTTCGGACAATCAGGCAATGCGGTCGATGAGCCCGACTTCCACGACCCCCTCGTCGAAGCCATGCACAACTCGAGTGGCATCGTCCCGCTGTTCTTCCACTTCAAGTTCTTCCGCAAGATGATCATGGGCATGCCACCGGATATGGCGAAGAGTGTTGCTCCCGAAACAGCGGGACTGGTGAACATGCAGCAGGTGTGTGATGATTTTGGACATGCTTTTTTAATCACCCGTATTAACCAGTTCACACCAGCTCCTCCGAAAACAAATCGATGGCCACATAAAAGACCCTGAAACCCTCCAGGCGCTGCCACACAAGACTACGATCTATCATATCTTGTTAGATCCGAGCTCACACAAGTCCCGCGGTCCGGCGAGCCCGAAATCGCTATACGAAGAGAGCCAAGCGCTGATGTTCGGTGGCGGCGATACCACAGCCAACGTCATAATGATTGGCACATTCTACATGCTGAAACGACCGGACTTGATGAAGAGACTGAAGGACGAGTTAAAGCACTATTGGCCCGAACTGGGATCTGGGAAAGAGCCGAACTTGAGCGTGCTGGAAGAGATGCCCTTCCTTGTGAGTTTGTCGTGCCCTACTTTGAAAAGTGGTTGCGACCTATGCTGATTAAAATCGATGTTCAGAATGCTGTGATTAAAGAATCCTTACGTATTGGTCCGGGCATTTCCAGCGGCTTGCCGCGAATTGTTCCCCCAGGTGGCGCCATCATCGACGGGAAGAAAGTTGCTGCAGGCGTAAGTTCTCAAATTCTTTTCATCTTCCTCCTCGGGATATCAAGTGCGCGCAAGGACTGACGTGTAACATGATCGAGACGATATAGACTACCGTCAGCACCTCTTCATGGTTTGTGCATCACGACCCGGAAATATTTCCCGAGCCGGAAACATTCGATCCATCTCGCTGGCTGGGAAGCGATGCGAAGGAGCTGGAGAAGGTACGTTTGGATTTTGATTTTGATTTTCCGAAGTTTCTTCATGCTGTATCATTTGGGGGAAGGGTTTCGGGCGAGGATAAAATCGACTCGAGACGTTCAAAAGACTATTTAGAACGTCAAAATTTTGGCGAGGAAAATGACAAATTCGCTGCGTCTGACGAGATTTTTTTCTATTTCGGGCTCCTCGCTCCTCCCCCCTTTTCGATACTTGCCATCCATGGATTGAACGGGATCATAGCTGACAAAACACGTCGTTCTCATGCGTTGCAGTACCTCGTTCCATTCAGCAAAGGTTTGCGCATGTGCCTCGGATTCAATCTGGGCTGGGCTGAACTGCGGTTGATCTTCGCGAACACGTATCGCAAATTCGATATGGAGGTTGCTGAGGAGAGGTATGTTGTTCACCCATTCACACCCACAATCACATCCCTTACTCTCTTCCCTGCACTTTGCATGCTTTCAACCTTTCCTGATCTACCATTCTCACTTTGATGTCGTGATGGTTTGGCGTCATTAACTCGGAATAACCATTGACGCAATGATGCTTTGACAGCCCCAAGACAGACCACCTTCCATGGCGTGACGTCTTCGGTCCGTACTACTTCAAGCCCAATTTGACGGTTTGGATGAAGGCCGCCGCGAATTGAGCTGTTACAGTGGTGCCCATATTTGGTCATTTCCTTCGCCAACTGGCTAGCTGTTGAAGGAACTGGCAGTTGAAGAGTCGGATCTGGAAGGCATGCGGATCTGGGCGAGGACTACAGTGCATATACAACATCGTACACGGGCTAACACAGAAACATGAATGACTTGCCCGGCACAAGTCTTGGTTTCTAGACTCTAGCCAGAGTATCAAATGCGTACGACCTCAGTGATGCAATCTTCTTGTCAACTACCTACTCTAGGTAACTAGGTATCCTAGAAGATGATCGCTGGCAACGTCTTACCACGCTAGGTGCATCCCCCGGCTAACATTTCGACCCTGACCCGTGGTTTGAGCTTGTCGGCTGCTTGGTGCGAGTCAGTAACCGTGCCTCGCGTGCCTTCTGTGGTTGCCTCCCACAAGGATGGGTTGAGCCTTTTGGTTCGCCGCACCTAGCGATCTTTTTACGCTTTATGTCCCCTACTCCCACGCTTTTGACGATTTCCCGGCCGCCAATTAGTACCCAAAAGCCTCCGCAGCCTCCGAAGCCATGCCTCGCTTAAAGTCCACTAGCCTGGGGGAATAGCCGAGCGGCTGCATAGCTAGCAAGAAAAGGATGCCAGCGAAGCCAGCGGGGCCAGCTCGGCTGGATCTCAGCCTCATCTCAAGGCTTCTCCGTCTTTATCTTTTGATTGATATGGACTGTCGGAGTGTCTGATGAAGCCGTGACCACGACGAAGTGGTACTGCACGACAAGGGTTTTGAGTATTTGGCGTTGCTACTAATTGATACTGATCGCCAAGTCCAAGATGATGCTTTGTGAACTACGGAAACGCGTGTTGCCGTCAACAGCCGCACTTCGTTACAACATAACAGCGGCGTCTAGACGCCTGGCCGCAACTGTAAGTGAGATATAGTTCTAATTTCCTTTTGGGAGTCACTAGCCAACCTATTGACATCATTCAGAGGAGCTTTCCGGTGACCGACCTGGGTCTCAAGCAGATTGCAGGCCCAGATGAGAACTTCGAAGTTGAGTAAGTCCGCTCCACAGGCACGTTGTCCTCACAGGGGATTAACAGCTTCGAAGCTTGATTGCTGTTCATGGCTTGTCCGCTCATCCGCACAAGACTTGGTGCTGGAGGCCGCCGTCCGTGAGAGGATGGCACGATGCTGGTTCTAGCACAGGCGACTCGAGTACACCCGAGGTCCATTGGCTGAAGAATCTCCTACCCTCAGTTATACCGTCTGCAAGGATAAACACCTTCAGCTACGTTTCAGATTGGAAACTCGACGCCCCTCACGAGACTTTACGCAACATTGCATTGAAGTTACTGTCAAGTATCGATGCCAATACACCTACCACAGATGAAAGCTCGCAAAAACCCATAGTTTTCCTGGGCCACAGCTTTGGAGGCTTGGTCATAGAAAAGGCTCTTGTCTTGGCTGCGCAAACCGAAAAGTACAATTCATTACTTCGCCGGACGCATTCCACTTTCCTCCTCGGTACACCTCACAAAGGAACTAAGGCAGCGGACCTTGGTGTCACCCTCGGGTACTGCGCAGCGGCTCTGGGCCTTGGATCTGAGACTCAGCTCTTAGAGACATTGAAAGAAGATTCCGCGTATGTCAAAGACCTGGTTACTGACTTTACCATCTTGGCTCGCGAACAGGGGATCGATGTGGTATGCTTTTATGAATTGTACGACACGGCGGTCTTAACTTCTTCGAAACTCGTCGTTGACGAAGCATCGGCCACCATCCCCGGCTGGCGGGCTATTGGCCTGCATGCAGACCACTCGGGTTTGAACAAGTTCCGGGCAAGTGACGACGCAAATTTCCAGCTGGTGGCAGGGAAGCTGAGAGATCGGGTCAAGCAGAGCCAGGCAACAATCTCTCAAAAGTTGCAAATTCCATCTGCGGCAGCCGCTGATAGCTTGAGCAAACTTTTTTTCGTCGTGCCTCACGTCCGCAATCCTTCTTTCACACCTCGACCAGCTGTGACTGAGAGAATTGCCACCTTGTTAGAGCCTGGTGAAGAAGGAGATGATGCTGATCAATGCCGTATTGCTCTGTGGGGTCTCGCTGGGAGTGGAACAACTCAACGCGCACTGGATCTAGCGTATGCGAACAGATCCTCCAAGCATGTTTTCTGGATAAACGGAAGCTCGGTCAACAGTTTCGAGCATACCCTGGCAACCGTCGCCGCTGCAGTGGTCGCCAGGCCTCTTCATGGCTCTGATCGATCTTACCACCACGACCTGCTAGCAACCAAGGATTGGCTCGAGTCTGAGGCATCAGGCGACTGGCTAATGGTGGTAGACGGTGTCGACCATCCTACGGCAGACTTCCTGCGGTACACCCAGCAGTATTTACCATCCAAGCGAGGTGCAATTATCTTCACCTCCTGTACGAAACAAATCACCAAATTTGTCGGGTCTCCTGAAAGAAGCATCGAGCTCCTACCCATGACCCTCGCCGAGGGTGCCGAACTGTTCCACAAGGTCTCGGGTCAGAAGTCGACAGATGAGTCAGAAATGATCGAATTGCTTGGGCATCTCGAATATCTCCCTCTAGCTATAGCCCAAGCTGCTTCGTATGTTGAAGCTCGGGACATGTCGATAAAGGCATACCTGCAAATCATACGAGGCGCCAGTGATCTAGAGCAAAGCTCCATGATGGATTCCGCGGAGGTCCGACACGGCGACACCGAATTTATGCCTCGTTCAGTCATGGCGACGTGGAATCTCGCTTTGGCCCAGATAGAGAAGCAAAATCCTTGCGCGATGGACCTTCTCCGGTACCTCTCAATGCTTGGACCGAACATTCCTGTACGGACCCTACGCTCACCAAAAATGTCCGCACTAGGGCTTGCGGAAGATCGTGCCTTTCATGATGCCATGGGCGTACTTGCGTCCTATAGACTTGTCATTCCGAGTAATTCTAACAATCTTGACGACACCACATATCGTTTACATCGACTGGTCGGCCTCCGTACACGGGTAAAGATGGGTGACGAGAAACGGAAGATGGTAAGCTTGGCCTTGGAGGCGATTGAGGAGCTATTTCCATACCCTGAACCCTCTGGAAGCAATGAGAAGGTGTGCGCTGGCTTGTTACAGCATGCTGAAGCTGTCTTGGCTCACTCAAGCGACAGGGCAGATCTCGCAAGCCTGAGAAACTCGCTGAAGTACAAAGTCCACCTTTACAAGCTGTATGGCGACCACATCCATCCAGATGGCGGCCCAACTCTTCAAAGTGGACGGAGAGCCTTAGCGTGGCCAGGTCCTGGGGAGTGGGACTCTCTTGAAGCCATTGGAAAGGCCTAGGTAGCAAGATCTCGATGTTCAGCCGACCTCAGGCCTCTCAGAGCACCAGCTGCAATGATGGATATGATCGAAACATGTGAGCCAATGCGCAAAATGCGCCTGATTAGAAATTTTTGTCCCTTATATTTGGCGAGGTGGAGATCTCAGAGCAAATAGGCTACAGAGAGTATCGCGGCGTCTTGAAGGACGACGCACTGGCTTAATTCACTACCGCATTATCTGAATGAGCAGCACGAGTGATCTAACTGTCAACCACTAGCATTCTCGCCTGAGCGCAACATTCAGAATCCATTGCACCGCGGTAAAAGGCTGCATTCTAAATTTAGGCTTCTACAAGGTCTCAACTGCAACTTTACATTTGAAGCGCCAACCTAAGTGCGCTTCCTCGTTACAGCCTCACCGGCTTGGTGCACCAGCCTCACAGCCTTATGAAAAAGAACCTGTATCTCGTCCTTTCTTCCGTGGCAGGTTCCGGCACGAACGTCCATTTGCATGTGTTGAGTCTCAAGTTGACCTCTACGCCATCTTCATTGAACGCAACAGTATCACGGGCATCTTTCGACGGTCTCAACACAGCAAACTCGCGCTGACGCCAGAACCTATCAGGGGAGTATCGTGCCAAGCACTACATTTCGTCCAGCAACCGCTAGCTCACCGGCCTCCCGACTTGAGCCTTCTCTCTTGGGTCCATGGTGTCTCTCATCTTGCCTTCGAAACAGTGCTTCTCTCTACAAGACTTGGCCCGTTTCTAGAGACCTTTCTCTGAAGACGTAAGTTCCCAAAAAATAATAATCGGAATCTTGGGTTCGAAAATCGCTTTTGTCCACCGCGTGAAGCGCAGGTCTAATGCTAGCCAGAGGCAGGTTCTACGCACCAGACGTCCGTTGAAGAAATACAGTCCAAGGGTTCGATTATTTAATGATGGCAATTGTCGAACCACCTTTTGAGAAGGATCAAGCGCTCATCAGCCCCATATTGACGACTTCTCCGCCTGGGTCCCAATCTCCACAGAATCATGCTTCAGGGGGTCGGCCCGCCATTAGCCCTTTCTTGCCCGCAGCATACCACGTCTTTGAGAATGGTCGCCGGACGCTGCGTACAATCGAAGGGCCTGACGACCTGACACAGTGGCTGCATCAAGAGCTGGACGTCTCACGACTCAACGCAATCCACAAGCACCTATGGATGGCTGGATTACCTCAAGCTTGCCGCGCGCTGCACGAGCAAGTCATGATCGGCCGACAAATTGTCATTACCGAGCGAGCAGACATGCACATGGTCTGGGACGACAGGACCATGTTCATCAAACCGGTCCCGGAATATCTCCTTGAATATGAAATCTGGAAGTCCAGGATCTGTCCAGACCCCGAGCTGCTTCAAAATGCAAATGGCCTTCTCCTCTCCTACATGTGGCTCATCTGCCACAGAAGCGATTGGAACATGGCGCGTGAGAAGAACATCGTTCCGGCTTCCATCTCATGGGAGCAGTGGGCCACATTCAGCCGCTGCGTGCTAAAGCGTATCGACCACGCCACGCTCAGAGCTGTAAATCCGCGATATCTGTATGGCGAACTGCGCCTCGGTCGACTCGCCATGATTTACAAGTTCTGCTCCAAAGCCCGACAATTGAAGTCCAAAGGACGCTTTTATCACCGCCCGTACAGCAACTATTCGAGTTACCTGGAGCGTAATTTCAAGTGGGTCATCAGTGCCACCGTTTATATTACCATTGTCCTTACGGCGATGCAGGTGGGCCTCGGGACTTCGCAGCTCAAGAACAGTACGGCATTCAACCGCGCCTCGTACGGGTTTACTTTGTTCTCGATCCTGGCACCACTGGCTATCTTGGGATGGGGTATAGTACTGGTTGCATTCTATCTATGTACGAATTGGTTCTTCACCCGCCGCAGGAAGAAGGATGTCGAGCGACGATTCTCTCATCTGAGTCGGCGTCTGTTGTGGAATCACTGACCACCAGCGTCACGACGGTGACCTGGCAGGTTCCGGTATCAACGGGCGTTTGCAGATGTTGGGGCGCAAGTCTACCTCGACCCTACCTCAATTGTATATGAGTATATGGCAGTGTCAAAAGCGTGTTCCTGAAGCCTCAGCACGTGCAATTGCGCGTTGAACCCGAAACGTACCAGGGAAGCATCGTGATAACGATGTTGTCCACAGCTCGCTTGCTACAATTCCACGAACAAGAGATGGGGAAAGTATTTCATAAATCACTAATCAAAATTCATGAGCTGCATAAGAAACCACATGTCTCGGACATAAGATGTCCCTATCAACGATCGCTTGCTATGAAATAAAGTAGGGCTAAAATGCTTGCCGATGCGCTTCAAACCAAAGAAATTGTCACTAGACACGAAAGAGTCCCGTGGCAATGTGAATATCAACCAAAATCGACAAGAAAAGAAAGAAACTCATAACCTTCATGATCTCTGGTGTCATGTCATGCATCGGCCCTGAATCCGCCTGTCGTCCCAAACGGGACGACGTTGGAAAGGAGCCACTCACCCCCGCCTATATTACCTCCTCGATATCAACTCGAACTAGTCAACTAGGCGAGAGCTCTGATGACGAATGCGGCTGTCACTACGAGCTCGCGAGCTCGCGAGCAGAACGAGAGTTGCTAGATGCCGCGCCGGCACTTGAAGAATGTCCGTCGGTCGATGCGGTCCTGATGCTAAGATTGTAGCCTAATGAAGAAGTAGATCGAGCAGACCCGTCAGTGACGCTCGTGTCGGAGCCACCGAGTAAAGAATCGACTCGCACTCGTGGTTTACGGGACTCGCAGGAATGGGTGGAAGCGCCATCCTGGGTTCTTGTTGCGGCCGCTGAATCCTGCTCAAGTTTTGCCCGCTCAAACCTGCGTAATTCGGCCTCGTGCTGCTCCCTGGCCTTGTTTGCCGCCGCGATGTCCTTAGATTTCTGCTCATCAACGAGCTTTGCCGCTTTGGACCTTGCGCTAAGGATCATCGGAGCCAGTAATGAAGATGAATCTCGCAGCCCAAGCCTCAAAATTATAATGGCAGAGACGAGCATGCCAACTTGAAGGTCCCTCACGACGTAGCATCGGATTCTCTTCACTCGGTCACCAGAAGGAGCCTTCCATTTGATACCGACCAACACTTCACCTAGAACGTCTACCCTTTGCCCAGTGGCGTTTTTGATTTCGATCTCCGTGTTCTGTTTGATCGGCGCTCTAATAGCGTGAGCTACTTCTTCTGAGATACAACTCTTCTCGGCGCCATCGTCCAACAGCACGGTAAGATCTATTTTGTGTCGACGGTCGCCATCATCTGCCCATATGACCATCTCAAGTTGATTATGAGGCTTCTGTTGAGACATCTGAAATGCAAAAGATCGTAAGTATACTGGCGAGATTCATATTGAGGGACACTTACGGAGCTTGTGGTCGTTTCCATGCTGCGGTAAGTGAGTCCAAGGGCGCCATTGTCAAGCGGCTCGTCAGGAATTGGAGGTTGTCGGATTTGATCTTCCAGCCACCCACTAACCTTGTGAACTCCTATGGCTGCAGTTTCGACGTCGTCCTGTTTGTTTCGGTGCTTAGCAGTAACAACTTTCTCCATGTCGACATGAACAGACTCTACAGTCTCTTCGGTTGGGACTGGTATTGGCAATTTTGATGTAGTATAGCGCTTTTCAAAGCCTAGATCAAACATGGCAGTGACTTGGTGCAGTGCCTTCTGAACCTGAAATATGCGCCACTCTGCGGTATCCTTATGAGTTAGACTGGGGCCAGAAGTGATGCGTTTCGACTGCAGAGAGGCCATCCGGCGTAACAATCGTAGTCCAGACCGCACCAGATTCTTTTTCGGGCGCCTGTCTTCGAGCTGGGTTACATAATCCGTGACAGGTATCAGAATCGAGAGCTTGAGCGAAGTCTGCCAGAAGACAAGACAGTCTTTCTGAGTAAGTCGCAGTAAAGACAGGACGTTGAATTGATGTCGAGTTATCTCATCGCCAATACTGCCACGGCTTTTGATGGTTGTGTACAGATCTTCTGCTCCCTCGAGCTTGCCGGATAGATAATAGCTCGCGGCCAAGATGCATTCAAGGCACATGAAGCAAGATTCTTCGCTCATTTTCAATGTGTTCAACAGACCCAGGATGTATTTGCACAAATCTTCTGCTTCATCGTAGTTGTATAATTTTATTGATGCGATGAGGTAGTTGTACAGGCATGGGAGGGCATCCTCCGCCCATGGTCCCACTGCAGAGATAAGGCTGATGAAATTTTGGTGGAAGTGATCTCTGGCAGTCGCACAGTCTTTCTCCGTGAAACACGCATATGCTGGTCCACGCGTGTGACGATTGATGGCTTGCACGGGTTGGTCTCGGTAGACTTTGGACAATGACATGGTCGTGTTCGATAGGGGGAGTCTTGAATTGGGCTGTCACGGAGACCAGGGCTCGGGGGTAGTTGAGATTCAAAGAGCGGAATTAACGAATGTAATAGATGATTGTAACATGCAAATTTTGGCACATTGAAAGATGGAATGAAAGGAGCGTGAAGCGGTGAAATAGCAGAAATGAGTGACTGTGGCAAGCTCAAGGGAGAATAAATTCGCAAGGAAGAAAAAGATGGGACAAGAGGGAAAGAGGACGTTTGGTAGAAGGCAGGCAGGACACAGGCTCGGAGTGCCATTCCTGTTTGAGAGCGACTGGGCGTAAAGTAGGTGGCCCTTTGGACGCGGTCTCCAGGAGGAGGACCGCGGACGTGGCATGGTGTGTGATAGAGAAGCCAGCGCCAAGTTGGATGGTATGAGAGGAAATGATTGGCCGTCTCCTGTTGTAGGATCATGAGCGTCGTGAGCAAGCTCAAGACGCCATCTTTGTGCACGAGATCCATGCGATTTGCCCACTATTATAAGGGGCAAAGGGGCCACATCTGGGACAGATCATTCTACCGGCAAGCTTGACCACCTCACGGGACAAATGTTGGGCGGGCGGCGTGCAGGTTCCAGGAGGGCGTGCTTCGAACGCCTGGTTGCCTTCTCCAAACTAGAATGGGCAAGTCGTTGCCTTGCGCCGACAAGTCCAGCATCTCGTACCTTCCTGCACCTTTAGAGCACGATAGAGACGAGGCTGGCTTCCACGATCTTGAGGACAAGGATTGATTTCTTCGTGGATCGAATACAGGCCATGGCGACATACAATCAGCTGTCGAGCCTGATGGCCGAACACAACGACCTGGTCATCCTCCGTTCCTTCTCCAGCCTGAACATCAAGAACATTCTGTACTATCAGGCTGAGCTAGCCAACCTTGAGTGTGAACTGCAGGAAATCGAGTTGGAGGATCGGGTTTGCGAAAGCTCCCCTAGGCAAGATTATGCGAATAGCTGGAAGACGCTCAGCATTGGCCCGGAGGTTCATTCATTTGTACCATCACCATCCCCGCCTCGGATCCCACGCGATTCCCTCCAGTGGAGGCTATTTTCTCGCATTCGAGTTGTCCTTCGAGAGTATAGTAAGTATTCAGAGTTCTAGCCACCGGTGCAGGCCAACCATGATTGATATTCGATCCCAACCATCAGACGAAGCCTTGACATATTACGGCCAACTGCGCCGTATATCAGAGAAAACGCAAACTGAAAGTCTCAAAACTTTACGCAGGTGGTTGGAGAGGCCAGGTTATGGTGGAAGTTTTTTGAGAGGGAAGACGGAAAGCGTGTGGGACGCAGAGAAAGGCTTCAAAGACTTTATATCATTCCAGGATCAGCGTAGCTCCACTGCGGGACTGACATCTCGATTGGCAAACCTCATCTTGCAAGTCAAACGGTTGTGGACAAAGAATGAAAACTCGGCAGGCCACATTTACACCATCGGCGAACATACCGAGCAGTGGATCACCAGCGGGCTCATGACAGTAGCAGCGAGCGTGTTCCCTGTCCTGCCCATTGTGATCTTGTTCTTTATCAAACGCTTGCTAATCCGGTTGATACTAATCTTAGTCTTCACCGCCGGCTTTGCAATCACACTGGTCTTTGGAATGCGTATGGAGTCGGACAAGACACTGGCCATCACGACAGCGTAAGTATTGCGCATTTTCCAGCAGCAGGGGTCCAGCCTAATCAAGATTCAGATTTGCAGCAATTCAAGTGGTCTTTGTTGGAAGTACCAGCAACGGCAAGGATTGATAGAGCTTGACTTTGAAAGGAGACCAAGCCGTCTGCGCTGAGGCGGTGTCTTGAGGTACAGGCTGTAAATTGTCGAGGCGCAATTTTGGTTTCCGACACGCTCTGGAGGATCTTTGCAAGGAGCCCTTGCAGGTTCAGGCTCGTCGAGAAATTAGTACCTCAACCACAGAAATTGATGTGGTTTCATGTGAATGCCTGCGTCCCTCAGATTGATCATGAATCCGCTAACCAAGTCCCTTGCCTCCATCGGCATTCCCAGAAATCTGTCACGTCCAATCCACTGACTTTCGTCCGAGAAATTACATAGGCAGAGCACGCTCGATGTGAGTCCCGGCCGCTGATAGCCTAGGATTGTAGAATTGCCAGTGTAAAAGCCCACTGCCCGTCCTCCGCTGAGCTCTTCTGTGGTCTTCCGCAGATGGATGAGATGTTTTATACCTGCGTAGATTTGACCTGAAATGGTTGACATGTCGTGGCGCTCTTCATATCGTTGAGATGGGTAGAAGGGTCGATTGACCCAGCGGCTGTCGTCCATTTTGGAAGGATCGTTGAGGTAGCTGTAGTCGTTTAGTTGGCCGACTTCGTCTCCAAGATAGATCAACGGGATTCCACCAGTGCTCATAGCGATCGAGTAAGCGAGCAGGATCCGATCAATGGCATGGTCCTGCATTGATTCTAGACCTGCCAGTGACGCGGTTGTCCCCGATATTCGGCAGTCGCCGGTCCGTGGATTGTCCTGGAAAGGCACACCACGGGCAAAGCTCCCCGGATGGCGATTGACAAAGAATGCATTTAAGAACTTTCTGTGGTTTGTGCCTTCCTTGCCGAGCTCTTTTGCATCTTCGTCAGAGAAAGTCCAACCTATATCATCGTGAGATCGAACGTAATTGACCCAAGCGCAGCCTCGAGCAATATTGTGTCTTCGTTCGATTGCTTGAGAGAGCATGGACGCGTCTCTCGTAGCCAAAGCTTCCCATGTCAAAGCCATTTGCAAGGGATTGTAAGATAGTTGGCACTCGTACCGATCGATGTATTGGACCACGAAATCCGGATGTACGATCGCTTCTGATTTGAAAAGCACGGATGGAGCTGCTATTCGGCAGAGTGCATTGAAGGCTCGGAGTAATTTGTGGACTTCCGGCAAGTTCTCGCAATCAGTATTCATTTGCTTCCACATGAAAGCTACAGCATCCATTCGGAAGAAATCGACACCGATGTTAGCCAAGTAGAGCATTTCTGCCGCCATAGCTCGGAAAACGGTCGGGTTGGAATAGTTCAAATCCCATTGAAAGTGGTAGAAAGTTGACCACACGAAACGTCCGTCGGGAAGTTGGATGAATGATCCAGGATGGTCGTCTGGGAAGATTTCACGAGTGGATCGTTCAAAAGCTGAGGGAACGTTCCTGTCTGGGAAGATCCAGTACATGGCCGAATGATCTGGATCGCCCTGCGCAGCGCCCCTGGCCCAGTGGTGCTCGTTTGAAGTATGGTTGAATACCAAATCCAGGACCAGACTGATTCCTGCTTTTCTCAATTCCGTGGCCAAATCTCTGAGCTCCTCGATTGTACCTAATTGAGGTTGGACATCTCTGTAACTGGACACAGCATAACCACCGTCATTGAGAGGCTGGGGTGCCAGGAAAAGAGGCATAAGATGCAAATAGGTCAACCCTAGCTCCTTGAAGTATGGTATGCGCTTTTTGATACCTGCAAGATTCCCAGCGTAGCGATCAACGTAGCAAACACCGCCAATCATCTGGTTTGATAAGTACCACTCAGGGTCCATTTCTCTCTTCTTGTCAATGTGTTGCAACTCAGGCGATCTCTCCTGCCAGCTTTTGCCGCACATTGTCACCAAATCCACCAGCTGGTCCAGACAGTCATGTCGATAGCCATATAGTTCAGCAAAGATCCCGAAGATGGTAATAAAGTTCATGTCCAGCCTGCCAAAGAAGTCTTTGTCTTTGAGTATCGACACGCCATCTTCGGTCTTGAGAAGTTCTTGTAGAATGTATGCTTTGGCGGCCCGAGCCTGCTGTTCGACTGAAAGGCTGTTTACAGGCATCGCTCAATCTGGAACGGGTGTATACGGAGGGCAAGGATATGGGAAGAAAGGGAAAGACGATCTGTGGTACGAACGCTGGGGATCACGGTAAAGTTCTGACATTCTCGCACAGATATATCGAAATAAGTCAACCTAGTGCTTCGCAGATTAGCATCAAGAGCTTGTGACATGCCTGTACTCCTCTTTCGACAGCTGAGTACAAAATCGTCCTTGCGGCTCTTTTCTCGGCCAAATCCGTTGTGCAAGAAAGGCCGAGCGACAGAGCGCTGTGTTTGGTCCATCGAGTTGGTGAGTTCGGACTCTGACTTCGAAAAGAAGACAAGGCCGAGGGAGAACAGGTCTCGACATCTGCGAGAATTTACCTCATTTTCGAGGGAAGAAAGTGTAGATGAGAAAGGTGAGGTCTTGAAAGCTCGCCGAATGTCTGCGCTCATGGCGCACCTGAATTACGGCGGTGCATGTATGCCGTCAAAGGAAATTACATTGGCAGCTCTTGGATGGCTCTGCCTATCTAGACAATGCACGGTTTGAAGACAATGCGACTTAGTTGTAAGGTATGTAATATTCTATTATGCTTGTTGCACGAGCCTCCCTCAAAGCTCTCGCTAACAAGAATGTCTTTTCTCGAAAATACAGATATGCTAATTCTACCAGTGCCCAACGCCACTATGGTCCAGAGAACAAGAATGAAAGCGCTCCATACCCTCTATGAAGTAATGATGTTGATTCCTTCCCCAGATTTGTACAAAACCATGCCACATTTCGGTTCTTTAAAATGCAGCAACAGCAACAGCAATGGCTTGACTATCACTGTGGCTGATGCTGACATTGACATTCTTCACACCGGCTTGTTTCGCGGCTTCAAGGGCAGCACCATGCAGAGACACTTTGGGTGCGCCCTTCTCGTCTGAAAGAATTTCAATGTCGTGGAGAGGAGCACCAGCACCCTTGCCACAAACGCCAAGTGACTTGAAGACTGCTTCCTTTGCGCTCCACCGTCCAGCGTACGATGATTGAGGCGATGCAGCCTTGTTGCAGTATGCCTGTTCCTGCTCAGTGAAGTTTCGCTTCACAAATGTCTCGTTTTCGATGTTGATGGCACGAATGTCTTCCACGTCGACACCGACTTTGGAGCCCTCTGCAACGCTGGCCTTAGTCAGCGACTCGAGCATAACCTTGGTCTCTGAAGCATTGTTGCTCAAAGCTTTCTTGGGTGAAACAGGGGTGTACACGAGTTCGCCGGATTTTTGATCAGCAGTGACACGCTGATCAGGGTTGAGGAAGACTTTTTGCATGATCTCGTCAGGATATGGTGCCTTGGACTTTGCAACAAAGATTGCATTGTTGATCATGCCATTGTGGAAGAATCGGTATGCCTTCTTCTGCCTAGCCTCCACTTTGACTTTGTAGCGTTGGAATTCAGCTTGATCTAGAGCGGCGTAGAGGTACTTGGGATGAATACCAATTGCTTGAGCGCCCTTCTGGCCGAAGCCAAAAGAGGTCACGGAGAATGCCTTGATGCCGTCAGTCTGCAGGGAGCGGCTGGGATAGACAATGTAGTCAAACTTCTCCATCACTTGATCAACATTGTCTGCGTTGCGATTGCCAGGTACAAGACCACTGTTGAGGACTTGTAAACAACCGTTGAACATCCAGGCACCTGCGGCACCCTTGGGGTGACCGGTCAAATACTTCTGGAAAACACCAAGCAGGGCATTGCCCTTCTTGCGACCAAGATGAGCCATTTGCTTGCAGATTACCTCTGATTCGTTCTTATCATTGGCAACAGTGGAAGTACCGTGGAAAGAGGCGACATCGAGATCGTCAATTGTAAGACCCCAAGTAGCCAAAGCACCACGGAGAGGAGCAATGGACGAATCTTGTTTCCAGAAGTTGTTGCCCAGGCTGAATTGAGCCTCCTTCTCCTGTCGGACAGCCTCGCGCTCAATGTGTGCAGCGCGTTCTTCCATGTATTCGCTCTCGTTGAACCCGAAGCCGGCTTGAGCTTTCATGGCTGCAACTTCCTCGTGGAGATAAAGGAGTTCGGATTCTTGCCAATTCTTAATGGCTCGACGTCGGAGGTCAAGCTGTCTTCTGCGGTAGTTAATGTCGAGTAGCGGCGATGGGAATTTGCCGGGGTTCTCGCGGGCAGTAGTCAAGACACCTTGACCGGGCGCAGGCACTGATCGGCCAATCTTGTCGGTTGCGGTTGTGACGAGGCCAAGGATACCGTAGATGGGAGTTCCCATATCCAGTGCAAGACGGGCTGACATAATTATTTGCATACCGCAACCTTGAGACTCCATGAAGCCATTCCGGGTGGTGGTAGTAGGTCGAGACATTTCTCGGGGTGTGCGACCATGGGCAAATTCGTCTTCGGCGTTACTGGTAGCCTTCATGTTGGCGAACTCGTACGATCCTTCCTCCTGGAAGTCATCAAAGCCGCCAACGAAGCAGACGCGAGCCTTGCCTTCGACGATGGTTTCATAACCAATGTCAATTGACTCAACTGCAGTTGCACAAGCACCAACAGGGGTCTTGATAGGACCGGTGGAAGAAAGCAGAAGCATGTTGACCCAGGCAGCCATGGTGTTGATGAAGGATTCTTGCAAAATGTCCTTCTGTACAGGCTTGTCCATGAAACGATCCTTGTACATTCCACGGAGGGCGGTAGTACCACCAATACCGGAGCCAACACAGTTGCCAACTTCAGAGAGATGGACATACTTATAGAACTCGTATGGATCAGTGACACCAGCCGATAGGAGTGCCTCTGCCGTGCACACAAGGACGAACAGTGTAACCTGATCAACTTGAGAGATGATATCGTCGGGAACACCGTATGTCTTTGCGTTCCAGCCAGTGGGGATTTGTCCAGCAACCAAGCGATCAAATCTGAGAGCCTTTGGAATGAGGAGAGTGGCACCCTTCTTCAGGCGCACGCTATATTCGCCGGACTCGAGCTCGAAAATCTCTACCTTGGCTCCGTGTTGGCGTTTGAATTCCTCTGCGGTTTCCTTGGAAGCTTCAAATTGATCTAGGTCTTCTTCGATCTGAATTTCTTGGAGCAGTTGCTTCTTGTTGGGGTCATAGCCATTGAACAATTCAGGCTCAATGAGACGAATACCAGCATGTTCAAGAATGTGCTTCTCGTACTTGGCTTTGACATCTTTGTCGTCGACAGGTTCTCCTGTCTTGGCGTCAACCCAACCAGAATATGACTTTCCCTTCAGAGGACCGTTGTGGTTCTTGATCAAACCTGTCATCCATGCCATTTCGACACAGCCTTCCAGCGAAAACTCGCCGTAGGCTTCCATCTCCCAACGAGTACGGGAATTGCCCCATGGGCCGACTTCTGAAAAACCAGTGACAACGACAACCTTTTCAAGATCAACCATGCCCTTGAGCTTGGTGTTAAGAGGTTCCACCTCGGTCTTCCAGTCTGGAAGTTCGGGGAACTCAAATTTGAGGTTGGCTCTGGGCTCGATAGTAACTTTCTTATACAAAGCCTCGCTGTCCTCGCCATTGACAACCCTGTTCTCCAAGGCAGTCTCTTTGGTGACTGCCTGTCGAATGGCACTGGTCTCCATGATCTCAGCGCGGAGCTTAGTCATGAGATCTTTGAGGTCTGGCAGGAATTGCAGACCACCGTTCAAATCGGCAAAGACAGGCTCCTCTTGGCAGAGGTCGACAATTGCAGGCGACATCAGGCCAAGCAAGTTGAAAGCCATTTCTTGCTGGGAGAAAGTGCGCACTCCATATTTCTCGACGCCATCCGCAACAATGTTGTTGCCGCTCATCAGACCGGTGCCACGAGTCCATCCAATAACAGCACCACAGATCGTCAGGTAGTCACCCCAGCTTTCAGACGACCAACGGTTAAACAGTGTCTCCAGAGCGAGTTTAGACTCGGAGTAGAGGCCGTCGTTGCCGAATGTGCCATGGTTAGGTGACAGAGGGAGCATGACTTGAGCAGGTCGAGTATTGAAGCCACTTTCGAATTTCTTGGCTTTGACTGAACCCAGCAGACGGATGAGGTTCGTCAACATGATGCGATGAGCAAGCTCGGACTTGGAATCAATACTGTCGATTTCACGCCCGTTCTCAGGAATGGCGGCGAAAGGGACAATGTAGTCGAGGTCCCATCCCAAACCCTTCTTGGTGTCATAGATGTAGTCGATAAGAGCTTCGACGTCTTGCTTGCTGCCCTGGTTGAAAGGTACCACGACAAGTTGGGAGCCACGACCACCGAATCGAGCATACATAGATTGGTAGTACTCGGTAACTTCGCGAGAATATCGGCTTGTTGTCACGACGACTTTGGCACCGCCGCTGATTAGACCCTGCAGAACCTCGGCGCCAATGGAACCAGCTCCAGCACCAGTCATCAGAGCCATCTTTCCCTGAAAACTGAGACCAGATTTGGCAGCGTTCTCCATGCCTTCAAGGTAAACTCCAGTCAGCTTCTTGCTGTATTCCCAACCGTGTTCTTCCTTCTTCTTGAGGTGCAGGAATGGGATTGTCTCGGTCTTGCCCTGTTTGATAGTTCCGTTCATAGTGGCGCGTGTCAGTCCGTTGCGGCCAGGTTTCTTGACGTCGCCATTCTCTTGGGGCATGATCTGAGCTTCGTTCATCGCCAGAGCACGGACGACGTCTTTATATAAGCTGTTGAACTGCAGCTGAGAGGCTTTTGAAAGCTTGTGTTGTTTTCGGATCAACTTGTATACATTTCGCAGGTCATTCTGGACCTTGGTGCGGTTGCTGTATTCGGAGATCTTGCCACCCTCGGCCATCTCTCGCACGTAGTGTTCGAGTTTGCGGGCGCTCTGGCGAGGAACTTCTTTGTAGTCGAGGTTACCCCGGGCATCAATTGTCGTCTGGGGACCGGTGGGCATCATGACATCCTTGTAGACGGGTGCTTCATTCAGAACATCTTTGCAGTTCTCAATCAGCTGCTCTCCGAGCTCTTTGGCCAACTTATAAGTCTCACCCCTATCAGTGGGGCAGTTATCGATGTGGTATTGCATGTAGTCGATCAGAGTAGGGTTTGACCTGTTCATAATGCGGATGCACTGGCTGACAATTTCGCGGTCAACAGCTTGAAGACGGCCGAAGATGATGTCGTAATACATGCTTAGAGCATCCTGACGAGCCCAGTTCCACGACGAGTCGTAGACGCGAGCTTTCAGTGGGCTGAAAGATGGCTCAATTCCCTGGGCATAGAATTCACCGTGTTCGGTGTTCCACAGATCCAATTGGGCTTGAAGAGCTTTATTGGCTTCCTGGGAGCCAACGAAGGCCTTGTCGCCAGCACGCAAATCCATCTTAAGATAGCGAGCCAACAGTTCAAGTTGCTGTTTGAAGAGTGCTCGCTGGTCTTTGGTGAGAGCGTCGATAGCAGCGGGGTCCATCATCATTCCAGGACCTGCGGCACCAGCAGCGGCGCCACCAGCCGGAGCCGAAGAAAGACTGATGCCTGCGGTGGAAGCATATTTCTGAGCGACATCAGCGAGATAGGTCTTCGCATCGTTTTCTGAGCCTAGACGTGCCGCCGGCTCCATGGTAAGGGCGAGCAATAAAACCCCGTCTTGCCTGCCGGGCCCTAGCCCAAAGCTAGTCTCAAGGTGTTTTCTGACAGCCGTGATGTTGAAACCACCAGGCATTTTGGAAGCCACCAGGCGGGCAATCAAAGATTGGGATTGTTTGCCTAGTTGACCATTGAACGTAGACTGCATAGCTGCGCCCAGCTCGTCAAGAGGTGTGTCTTCTGGTTTTTCGGGGGTCGAGCCAAACTCTTTACCGAGATCTCCCAAAATCTCATTTTGCAAAGTCGACTTTCCGCCGACCAAGTCCTTGATAGCTTTGCTCAGTGGGATTTCTGTGAGTGGTTTCTTGAGTTTTTGCGCCACTAGGGCACGGAGGATGTCGACAGCTGCAACCGGGGCATCTGCTACAGCAGCAGCAGGGCCAGCACTGGCCGCGGGTGTTGGAGCTGCCGCCGCCGCAATGGGTGCAGCTGCTGGAGCTGGCGTTGAAGTCGTGGGCGCGGATGACGAAGCTGCGGCAGCAGGGGCCTCCTCTTCAACCGGATCAACGTCATAATATATTTCTTTCTGATCTTTGTTGTATGCCAGAACTTGTCGTGAAAGTGAAGTGGCAGCATCGTAGGTTTCGTATTTGGAAGCAAGTGTTCTCTTGGCCATTCCACCGAGGGTATCCGCAGGCCCGATTTCAACAATTCTTTCAGTCCTATTCTTCTCGAGGATAACATCTTGTGTCTCAATCCACCTCACAGGAGAGGCGAACTGATATGCCAACAGCTCAACGAGGAGCGTATGGGCGAGCTCTTGCTCGACTTCGGGACGCATTGTGACGGTATGCGAAAGGCTGGTGGGAGGTAGTGATTAACAGGATTTCAATGGTAGACCTTGGACTAGGAGACCAATTGCCCGCTGCTGGATGAAATGAATCAGAGCAAAGGGCAACGGCAGGGACAGTTTGGCCGAGGGAAGGAACCAAGCTGCGTTCTAGGGTAAGGTGAATGAATGAGAGAAAGTGTCGAGTGTAGGAAGGATAGTGCACAGACAAAAGTTGGGAAGATCGAGTGGTGAAGTGTACCAACTTCGAATCTTCAATGGTCGGGGAAAAAAGTAATCCGCAACAGTATGCACGAAACTACGGACAAGAGGGTTGGATCAGTATGCAGACGGATAAGGACAAGCGGCGAGAAAGATGAAGAGTGAGTTTTTTGGTTGGGGAGCACTCTGAGGAACTGGACCCGACGGGGCCTGGTCACTCGGAGTTTCGATAGAAACCCTGACAACGACTCTTTGCTAGAGCGGATTACATATACGCATGACGCAACTTGAGCATTCCAAAATTTTATGTGTCATGACAGTAGTGATTTACTAGTAACTGTACACTATTGCAGTATATTAGTGTCTAGCTTGCTATCTACCTACCTAGGTAGGTAGGTAGGTATCTCTAACATCTGAATCTTCGCCTTCTACTAGAAGCACCCAGGCAGTCAGTGCAGTGGAGAAAATCGATAGTACGACACTCCTCAGGAAGGTTCCGGCGCCAACGCGTGTTTGTTTGTGTTTACACTGTCGAAACACACTCTTAACATCATTTATAGACGGTCCAGATAGAGTCGAGGTGCAGTTGGGACTGAGCACTTCGAATACGCGTTGCGACCGAAATATGCCAGGAAAGTATCGTGACTGCGCTGAAAATACCCAGGTACTCCGACTTATTTTGTCACCCGACTCGCTGACAACATAGGGAGCAAATTACAATTGTCATGACACAAATTAAATTTCAGAATATCGTCAGTGCAATAGTTCAATTTCCAAATTCTCAAGTTGCACCATGCGCGGATATAATCCGCTCTAGCAGCCTCGAAAAGCAGCAGGCAAAATTATTCTGACAATCCGGTTTGGTTCTGGACTCCATGCACGCATCAGCCTTGGGTGGGTTGAAAAAACAGTGGGAAGAAGCCAAAGTGGGCTGTTGCTGGGGGATTACCATGCCTAGTGCAGCCGATTGAACAAGCCGCAGAAGTTTAGCCCTGGCTAGCTTCGCAGGCTAGCAATCCTCCCCACGAGAATTTCTCAGAGCCCCGAGCTGCTTGAGGAGGCACCAGAGGCAAATCTGCAGTTGGAGATGCGACCGAGGTACCGGTCACTCTCCAAAGAACACCGTATGCTTCAATGCATTCGTATTTTGTCGTTCTTGACGCGAAGAACGAGGAATCAATCTACTTGGCTCCTTGCTACTGACTGCTGCCTGCCCAACAGAAGTTAAGCGCCGTGATTACTATTTTATTTTTCTGCGGCGTGATCATGATCAGTTGACAGGTACCAGTACACCGAACCTCTAACGCTCGGCGATTTTGAAATCTCAAGGGTTCAGTATCTACGTACTATCTAGCAAAATGACGTTTCGCCGCCTTGGTGGTCCCTGCAGTAGCTTCGCCCACCAAATTTTTAGCCTGTAAGTCAACTGTCAACCGTCCGGGAACATCCTCTGGGCGAGGTTGGGCAGGGGAAATCCAACCCACTCAGGTGACAAAGGCAGCGTGAGGCTGGGCTGTACACCGTCTTCAATGGGCTGCTTTTAGCGTGCTAACCTTCCGGGGGGCGAATCGGCAGAAAACTTTTAGGTGGTTTCTCTCAACGGACAACAATCAACAGTCGTTGTGAATTCATCCCGCATTGAAGAGAAGAACACTCTTGTCCCCCTAGCTCTACCATTACATCTGCCCTCTCGAAAGTAATCTCATACCTTCTTCAACATAGACCGTTCCTTCCTTAGGATCTTGTCTCTCTTTCGCCTTCCTCTGTTGCGCTTCCTCGAGTGGCATTGACTTGCTCACTTTACAGCCTTCGCACAGCCAAATACTTGCTTATCTTTATCTACAACCGCAACCATGTATTCCGGTGGTGCGACCGGTACACACACCCCTCGATCATCTCAAAATCTTCGACCTCTCATCCTTTCACACGGCTCCCTAGAGTATGCCTTCCTGATACCAACCGGCCTGCATTTCCAGGCTTCACAGTTGAAAGACGCTTTTAATGCTTCTCTACCCGAACCTACCGATGAATTAGCTCAAGACGATGAACCCTCATCAAGTGCCGAGCTTGTCGCTCGTTACATTGGCTTCGTTGCCGCCGAAGTTGATGATGACGATGAGGCCGCTGGCTTTGTTGAAGTGCTCAAAGTCGCCTTGAATGAATTCGAGCGAGCTTTCATGCACGCAAATGACGTCCATGCCCTGGCTGCGTCGCTTCCCGGCATTACCGCAAAGAAGAATCTCGTCGTTCAATGCTACTATGCTGGTCGCGCCGCAGTGGCACGCCCGATTAAGCCCCACGACTCCGCCCTCCTCAGAGCGGCAGATGACGAGGATGCCAGTATCTTTACAGTGTTTGGCGGACAGGGGAACATCGAGGAATACTTTGAAGAGCTGCGAGAAGTCTATACCACATACCCTTCATTCACCAAAGATCTGATAGAATCGTCTGCGGAACTCTTGAAAACCTTGGCTAGAAATCCCAAGGCCGACAAGTTTTACACCAAGGGTCTTGATATTCTGAATTGGTTGGCAGACCCGGAAACTCAGCCAGACACTGACTACTTGGTTTCCGCACCTGTCAGTTTGCCATTGATTGGTCTCGTCCAACTCGCTCATTACCAAGTGACCTGCAAAGTTCTTGGAAAGACTCCGGGCGAAGTCAACGAGCGACTGAACGGCACCACCGGTCACTCTCAAGGCGTAGTGACTGCTGCTGCGATAGCGACTGCGACCTCATGGGAGAGCTTCGCAAAGGCCGCCAAAGAAGCCATCACTATGCTCTTCTGGATTGGCATGCGTAGTCAACAAGCTTACCCTCGCACAAGTCTCGCGCCTTCAATCCTTCAAGACTCGCTCGAAGCTGGCGAAGGAACTCCTACTCCTATGTTGTCTGTCCGAGATCTGTCTAAGAAGCAGCTCCAGGAACATATCGAAGCAACCAACGAGCATTTACCCAAGGATCGACATATCGCCATCTCTCTAGTCAACAGTGCTCGCAACTTTGTCGTGACTGGTGCCCCGATCTCCTTGCACGGTTTAAATCTCCGCCTGCGGAAAGTCAAGGCTCCCACTGGACTGGACCAGAATCGTATTCCGTTCACAGAGCGTAAAGTGCGTTTTGTCAACCGATTCTTGCCGATTACTGCTCCTTTCCATAGTCCTCTCTTGACGGAGGCTTATAAGATTATTCTCGAGGACCTCGGAGAAGTCAAGATCCCAGCGTCCAGATTGACAATTCCTGTCTTCGACACGAACACTGGAGAAGACCTGCGCGCCCAGCAAGATAAAGACGTTGTTCCGTCTCTGGTTCGCATGATCACTCAGGACCCTGTCCATTGGGAACAAGCGACCGTATTCGAAGGCGCTACTCATATCCTTGATTTTGGCCCTGGAGGCATCTCTGGCTTGGGTGTTCTCACCAACCGCAACAAGGATGGTACCGGCGTCCGTGTCATCTTGGCCGGAGCTATGGATGGAACCAACACTGAGGTGGGATATAAACCAGAGCTGTTTGATCGTGACGAAGAACACGCCGTTAAGTACGCAACCAACTGGGTTAAAGAACATGGACCCAGACTTGTCAAAACGTCGGTCGGCCAGACCTACGTCGACACCAAGATGTCGCGCTTGCTTGGTGTCCCACCTCTGATGGTTGCCGGCATGACTCCATGTACAGTTCCGTGGGACTTTGTCGCTGCCACTATGAACGCTGGTTATCACGTTGAACTCGCTGGAGGTGGTTACTACAACGCAAAGAGCATGACTGAAGCTCTCAACAAAATCGAAAAGGCCATTCCTCCTGGGCGAGGTATTACCGTCAACTTGATCTACGTCAACCCTCGTGCAATGGGCTGGCAGATTCCTCTTCTCGCTCAGCTTCGTGCTGATGGTGTCCCCATTGAAGGTCTCACCATTGGTGCGGGTGTGCCGTCCATCGAAGTGGCACAGGAGTATATTGACACGCTCGGGATCAAGCATATCGCCTTCAAGCCCGGTTCCATGGATGCGATTCAAGCAGTCATCAACATTGCGAAGGCTAACCCTACCTTCCCTGTAGTCTTGCAGTGGACTGGTGGTCGTGGCGGTGGCCATCATTCTTTCGAGGATTTCCATCAGCCTGTCATTCAGATGTATGGCCGTATACGGAAGTGCCAAAACATCATCCTTGTGGCGGGCAGTGGCTTCGGTGGGTCAGAAGACACATATCCGTACTTGACTGGTTCTTGGTCTCGTAAGTTCGGATATCCCCCAATGCCCTTCGACGGTATTCTCTACGGGAGTCGAATGATGACTGCAAAAGAAGCTCACACTTCCACCAACGCTAAGAAGGCCATTGCCGAGGCTGAAGGTGTCGATGATAGTCAGTGGGAGAAAACCTACAAAGGATCTGCCGGCGGTGTCATCACTGTCCGATCCGAGATGGGCGAGCCAATTCACAAGCTTGCCACACGCGGTGTCAAATTCTGGGCTGAAATGGACCAAAAAATCTTCAGCTTGGACAAGAAGAAGCGTGTTGCGGAGCTTAAGAAGCAACGCGAGTACATCATCAAGAAGCTCAACGACGACTTCCAAAAGGTTTGGTTTGGCAAGAACTCCGCTGGCCAGACTGTTGACCTTGA
Organism: Cladophialophora exuberans; assembly: GCA_030068005.1. NCBI lineage: Eukaryota > Fungi > Ascomycota > Eurotiomycetes > Chaetothyriales > Herpotrichiellaceae > Cladophialophora > Cladophialophora exuberans. The sequence continues at coordinate 84,248 of JANSVK010000021.1, read as the reverse complement.
AGATATGACCTACGCAGAGGTGGTCCGACGAATGGTTGAGCTTATGTACGTCAAGCATCAATCTCGCTGGATTGAAGTCACTCTGCGCAATCTCACGGTCGACTTCATTCGACGTGTCGAGGAACGTTTCACCACCGGCTCTGGAAAGCCTTCCCTCATCCAGAGTTATGCTGAATTTGAAAATCCATACCCTGTTGTGGAGAGGGTTCTAGCCGCCTACCCCGAAGCTGAAACTCAACTCATCAATGCACAGGACGTCCAACATTTCTTGCTTCTTTGCCAACGTCGTGGCCAGAAGCCTGTGCCATTCGTCCCTTCCTTGGATGACAACTTTGAATTTTGGTTCAAGAAGGATTCTCTATGGCAGTCTGAAGACTTGGATGCAGTTGTCGATCAAGATGTCGGCAGGACTTGTATCTTGCAAGGACCCATGGCCGCTAAATATTCAACCAAGATTGACGAGCCCATCAAGGATATCCTGGATGGTATTCACGAGGACCATATCAAAGGCCTCACTCAAGACTTCTACGGTGGTCGCGACTCTTCCATTCCAGTGATAGAGTATTTTGGGGGCAAGATCATCACATCTCCCGAGAGCGTTGTCGAACTGGACGGTGTCACCGTCATTCCCGATGGCTCTCGGACCACCTACAGACTTTCTTCCTTGCCTTCAGCGACTCTGCCAGATGTGGAAGAGTGGATCCAACTTCTCGCAGGCAAGAACTATTCCTGGCGACACTCATTCTTCACTGCCGATGTCTTCGTCCAAGGAGCCCGTTATCAGAACAACCCTATCAAACGCATTTTGGCTCCCACCCGTGGCATGACAGTCGAGATCGCTCATCCCAAAGACCCCATCAAGACCACCATTGTGGTCAAGGAACCTAGCCAGTCGGGCAAGATGGTGAAGACGCTCGATATCAGTCTATCGGGCAAGAATGAGATTGCCATGAACATGTGGGAGGAGAGAACTGCGGAGGGAGGAGCTGTTGCTCTGCCTTTCAAATTCACCTACCATCCGGAGACTGGCTACGCGCCAATCCATGAGGTTATGGAAGGTCGCAATGACCGCATCAAGGAGTTTTACTACCGAATCTGGTTTGGCGAGAAGAATGTGCCTTTTGACACGCCCACCACCAATGTCTTTGACGGTGGTAAAGCGACAATCGTCACACAAGATGTTGCTGATTTCGTCCACGCCGTTGGCAACACTGGAGAAGCTTTTGTTGACCGCCCAAACAAAGAAATCTTCGCTCCAATGGACTTTGCCATTGTTGTTGGATGGAAAGCCATTACTAAACCCATCTTCCCACGAGCCATTGACGGCGATCTGCTGAAACTTGTTCACTTGTCGAACGGCTTCCGTATGCTCCCTGGTGCTGAACCTCTCAAAGTTGGTGATGAACTGCACACGTCTGCAAGGATCAATGCGGTGCTCAATCAAGAATCTGGAAAGATGGTTGAAGTTTGTGGTACAATCACCCGACGAGGCCAGCCTGTGATGGAAGTTACCAGCCAATTCCTCTACAGAGGCACGTATACCGACTACGAAAATACTTTCCAACGACAACAGGAGACCCCAATGCAAGTCACTCTCGCAACTTCCAAAGATGTGGCAGTCCTCAGATCCAAGGAGTGGTTCCATCTTGACGAGCCTGACATTGATCTTCTGGGCCAAACCTTGACTTTCCACCTCTCCAGCTTGATTCGTTTCAAAAACAAGACTGTCTTCTCCAATGTCGAAACCGTTGGCCAGGTCGAAGTTGAATTGCCTACCAAAGAAATCATTCAAGTCGCCTCGGTTCAGTATGACGCCGGTGCTTCTCATGGCAACCCAGTCATCGACTATCTGCAGAGACATGGTCAGACAATCGATCAGCCTGTCAATTTCGAGAACGCCATTCCGCTCAGTGGCAAGACCCCTCTGTCTCTCAAAGCACCCGCTTCGAATGAGACCTATGCCCGAGTTTCTGGCGACTACAATCCTATCCATGTCGCTCGCATTTTTGCTAGCTATGCAAATCTCCCCGGTACCATTACTCACGGCATGTACTCTAGTGCTGCCGTTCGAAGCCTGGTGGAGACTTGGGCAGCAGAGAACAATATTGGCCGTGTCCGCAGTTACCATGTCTCGCTGGTCGGTATGGTTCTCCCCAACGATGACTTGGAAGTTAAGCTTGAGCATGTTGGCATGGTGGCTGGCCGTAAGATCATCAAGATTGAGACTACCAACAAGGAGACAGGTGATAAAGTTTTGTTGGCTGAAGCTGAGGTCGAGCAGCCTGTTTCCTCATATGTCTTTACCGGCCAAGGCTCTCAAGAGCAAGGCATGGGTATGGATCTCTATTCCAAGAGCCCTGTGGCCAAGGAGGTTTGGGATCGTGCTGATCGTCACTTCATGGACAACTATGGTCTTTCCATCATCAACATTGTCAAAAACAACCCGAAAGAATTGACCATTCACTTTGGTGGACCTCGTGGTAAGGCCATCCGCCAGAATTATATGGCCATGACCTTTGAATCCATCAACGCCGACGGTACTGTCAAGTCTGAGAAGATCTTCAAGGAAATCAACGAAAACACCAGCTCCTACACCTACAGATCGCCAACTGGTCTACTGTCCGCAACTCAATTCACCCAACCAGCCTTGACACTGATGGAGAAGGCGGCTTTTGAAGATATGCGCTCCAAGGGCCTCGTCCAACGTGATAGTAGCTTCGCCGGTCACTCCTTGGGAGAATACTCGGCGCTCGCGTCCATTGCTGAAGTCATGCCCATTGAGAGTTTGGTCTCAGTTGTGTTCTATCGCGGGTTGACGATGCAAGTTGCTGTGGAGCGTGACGAGCAAGGACGCAGCAACTACTCGATGTGTGCAGTCAACCCAAGCCGTATTTCCAAGACGTTCAACGAACAAGCCCTGCAGTACGTGGTGGAGAATATTGCTGAGACCACGGGCTGGCTGGTGGAGATTGTGAACTACAACGTCGCCAACATGCAGTACGTTTGTGCTGGTGATCTCCGGGCTCTTGATTGCATGACCAACGTGCTCAATGTGCTCAAAATGCAAAAGATCGACATTCAGGCGTTAATGCAACAGATGTCTTTGGACGATGTCAAGGCTCACTTGGTTGAGATCATTGGCGAATGTCGCAAGAAGACCGAAGCCAAACCACAACCGATTGAGCTTGAACGGGGCTTTGCGGTGATCCCACTCAAGGGCATTGATGTTCCTTTCCACAGTACATTCCTGCGATCTGGCGTCAAGCCTTTCCGATCTTTCTTATTGAAGAAGATCAACAAGACTAGCATCGACCCGGCCAAACTTATTGGCAAGTACATTCCGAACGTTACTGCTCAGCCATTTGAAATTTCCAAGGAGTATTTTGAGGAAGTTTACCGGTTGACCAACTCGCCTCGTCTGGCGAAGATTTTGGAGGATTGGGACTCCTATGAGAATGCAGGAGATTCGGGCATGCGCCGTCTTTCCTCGACAATGGCGTAATTGGGCAAGGTCGAAAGGTCACAGCACTTTGAGAATTCCTTCTGGCGGTGTTTCCCAAATCGGAGCGAGGATAACAAAAGAGGCGTTTCAAGACGGTCGGCCGGATTCTACTTGGGGATAGCGATAGAGCGAGAGGTAGCATTTAGATTTCCTTTTCTTATTTGTGTACAGATAGTGGCGAGGACAGCCTGTCCCGCGTCACCCACCTCGAGATAATGAAAGCGGCGTTCGTTGTCTCACCCAGACATTTGTTCTTCTCCCTCTGTGCAGCTTTGGACGAATTCTCAGTGGTACAGTGATAGTCTCAGGCCATCTCTTGCCCAACACACGCTCAAGCGAGATGCGAAACGAGCTCGGGAAATGTTGGTGGCGCGGACAGAAGACGTCGCTCGGCAAGTTTAAATTTACGCGATGTGACCTGCAGTGCCTAATGCACCGCTTCGTGCGACGCGATCCGGAAAATCGACGCAGATGAGGTGTTAAGAGTTGAGAAGAGGCTCCGCACTCGGAGCAGATTCAACTTGAATCCGTAGAAGCTCCTGATTCTTTGAGAGCAAAGCAAGCACTGGTACGGAACCTTCTCATCTCCACAGACCAGGGGGCAGCTCTGTCCAGGAAATGCAGTCAAGCCTCCGGGCCGTTGACAGAGCACCAGGGCAAGGAATGTAGACATTTAGAGTAGAACCTCGGTGGCTTGTGATACTGCCCGAGCGGCCGCCACAGGAGCACTCAACGCTCAACGGGTTTCTTCTCTCTTCTGGTTCTGTTGTACATGTAAGACGGCGACTTTCACCGCACCTGCTCCTTCTAATTTGAATTATTGTCCAACCTTAGAAGACACACCATACATACCAAAGAGCAGTGTCGGGCGCATCTGGTTTCAAACTCCAGGTGTTTGACGAGCCTCAATTTTGCGGGCACATGCTGATGGTCAGCCTCCGAGAGGGGGAGCATGATGCATCAAGGGGTTTGCAAAGAGGTGGAGACCTCAAAGGACGCCTATCGAAGAGGCCCTATTTGCCTGATCTCGGTACCTGGAGACGCTAGGCAGGCACCGAAAAAGAAATGGTTTAGGCCGATTGCTAGAGTGCCACGGACCCCCAGAGACCTGCTAGGCCCAGTTGAAGAGCCTCCGCACACTGCAAGACGTGGTGATAGGTGCCTCGACTTCAAGCTCTTCACCCTCGCACCAAACATCTTTTTGCTTTTGGATCCTGATCCCTCCACAACTCATTCTGAGAATCCCCGTCCCTGGTGCCCTGTTCGCCTTCGATGGACACTAATGCACCTCCAGACGTATCAAGCTCTTCGCTCCACGATCGCTCACCCCCCTCGTCAACCGTTCTCTGTCCTCTTGCCTGGAATTGGCTGTGTGCAACCGTTGCAATCACTCTTTTTGAGGCGAAGATTGCGTCTGTGTAAGGTAAGGCTGCCATGGGCGAGCTACCTCGTGTCTGCACTTCTTCCAGAGCGGTAGGATCATGATCCTTGTTGTCTTCACCCACGTCCAAGTTTACCCCGTAGCTCGGTCCTTTTGGTCTTCATCTCACTTTTCTCCCCGCGCCCTCTTTGCCTGTACTACCAACTCTTTGCGCGTGCTCGCTCAAGAAATGAATGAACAAATGCGCAAAGATTGCGCCATGCGCTGACCTATAGAAGCGACCGTACCACCTGACCTGGAGACGTCGAGCTGAGATGGACATCTCGACGCTCGTTCGAGCCGGTGAGTCTCTATACCCCGTGACGAGCTACTCTCTTCTAATCGAAATGACAGTCATCGCAGCCTTCGAAGATGCCACCAAATTAGTCCAGCGCATTCGTGAGCAAAGAGCCACTAGCCATGGCATGCAATTATCCGCAGAGTCCTCTCGTGACCTCCTGGAATCGCTCGCCCTCGGACCTGTCATTGTCCGTGGTCACTACGAACACGACCTGAAGCGCTTCGGAGAGCCGTACGCCTGTGGAGATATTCAAGCACGAGAACAAATGAAAGATGTCTTGATCAGTCTGCAAATGTCACTGATAATAAATCTACGAACGGTGTACATGGACGGCATTGACCTCGACTTTGTGGCTCTGCAGACTGCCTCGGATGATTGCCGTGTGAACGCAGGTGTTTGTCTCGGCCAGCTATCGCAGCGGCTCTCGGATGTCGCAAAGGCACACGCATTTTATCCCCAGGCGACACCGTATTCCTCTGGTTCTGGACTTGTCCCTCCTTTGTCGCCGTCTTTGGGTTACTCAAGTAGCCGCAGCACGTATTCGTCTGCTCCTTTTGCTGGACCACGAACCCCTGATGCTATGACTGAGCAATTTGGCCAGATGAAGATGTCACCGCCATTCTTTCGCCCCCATGGAGACGATCGCAAGATGTCTATGAGCTCTGCGGCTTCACACGAGCAACAATTCCGCCCTCAGTCCGCCTCAATGCATCGATTTCCTGCCGAGTTTCATGTCTCGACCGCTCCATCTCTCGGCGTTGATCCGATCGATGAGGTGGACGATAGGAGTATGCGAAGGAGGTCTTCCCAAGCACTCGCGCCGGACGATAACATTCTCCTAATGTTTCCCCAACCTGGAGGCCAGCAAGTCGGGACACAACCATCGGTCGCTCGAGAACTAGATCGAAGTTCTTATGCGAGCCACAACAGCCAAATTCATTCATCTCCACATCTATCGAGAGCGTCGAGTAGCCATGGAAGCCAGGCCTTCAGAGATCGGTATGGACCCGACGACTACAATGATCAATTCATGGGTGTCGATGGGCGACAATTCAGTAATAGCACGGTCTATGACATGTACTTGTCCAAGTCTTCTGATACTCAAGTTTCGATGTCTTATTCCTCCAGAGCCAAGGCTTCTAACCACAGCTCCATCGAGCATGCGCGGTTCCCGCAGGAGAAGACTAGACTGCTTCGACAGGAGCCGAGGAGCGATTCCCTACCTACGACCAACACAGTTACGAAAGGCGAAGGTCCTCGACGGCCAGTTCGTGCAAACACCGATGGCCCGGCACCGATGCGAGAGCCTTTCCCACGACCCTCCGCCTCCGTACACATCCCTATCGAGCCCTCTCGAACCCCGCCACCTCGTACTCCACCGCCTACCGGACCCTTGCCACAATTACCCTCGCTGACCCAATCGCAATATACCCTAGTCAAACGTCTTTCGCCTCCTGAAGAAACGATGCCCAAGCATGAGCCCTCCGTTTACTCAGTGGCGTCCTCCACTACCAAATCAACCTCCATAATTCCTCCTATTCTTCTTGTGAGTACAGATCCACTCACCCTACCAACGGACAAGAATCTGCTCGGGTTCTGCAAGGGGGCATTTCGATTACAAGCGGGGATGGAAAGAAAAGCTTTTTCAATCAACAATCGACCTCATGGCTTCTCTGGCATGACGGCTTACTGGCGGTGCGAGAAGTGCAACTTCGAAGGTCCTGTACATCAGACGGTGAACACTTCAGATAACAAGAAAAAAAAGGGCAAACCCGAAAAAGTCTTTGACCCAAAAGTTCGATTCTCAGAGAGTCGCGGCATTAGGTATCGATGGGCTTTCCTTGCAAGATGCCATGTGCCGTTGAAAGGTATGGTGCCACAGGATACACTTTCGGGCAGGGATGGCAGCTTCGGCAGTTTTGGCTGCCTCTTCTGTTGTGCTGAAGGTAAAAGTAGAGGATGGGTCAATATCCCAAGCAGCCAACTTGTAGGCTCGAATGCGAGCGTCAAGTCTGGCCGAACGACGAAATCTGATGGTAAAGGCGATTCTTCATCTGGCGGGCAAGCGACACCCATCTTTGGCAATGTGGCTAGCTTCATGCAGCATCTCGAGAGTGTGCATCGTCACCAGGAGGGATGGCCGAATGCTGAGATGGTGGGTAGATTAAGGGTGGTCGTCGGCCGTGTGGCGCCAGTGGAGGAAGAAGGATGGGAGATCAATTTTGTTCCTATCTAAGCGTCCAGTTTCCCGATCTCTGAGCGAGGATAATGCGTATGTGGTGTACCAATTAGGGGAGGAGTGCTCTGCGCCCGTCATCTGGGTGGGATTATATGTGTATGTGTAAGTGTAGCGTGTGGACAGCGTTTTGAGAACAGGAGCTAGAGGTGCCTCGACAGTGGTCACAGAATTTGATGACGGAATCTCAGTAGCATCTATATCCATGTAACAATATTGACATTTAGAAAATCTCCCGTGAATAACTGCCTACATACTCCTCCCTGCAATTCTCTAGCAATTGGAGCGATTGCCTGAAACGGAACGCTGTCCCTGTATTGGGAAAGTACCGTATTTTCGTGGCACAGCGAATTTATTTGGTCAAGATTCTGGTCTCAACAAGTTCTTTCGAAATCTCCAAAAGTCTTTCTGCACTGCTTCTAAACTTCAGGTTGTGCTACTGTGTCACTAGCGACCATACAAAGGAGCCGCTTCCAAACCCATGCTCACGCCTAGCATTTCCCTGTTGTTTTGTTCAACATTCATCATGTCCATTGCCTGACCACATTCGAGGTTTTACGGGAGGCTTTGCAAAGCAAACAAGATGAAACATTCAAAGCAAGATTTCACAGCCATGTGTAGTAGGACTAGTGACACGGGTGCTATCAGCATTTGTCTTACTGGTCTTTCTTATTGCACTGGTCACACCTTGAGCTCTAGATGACATGGCTGTGCCAGCCCAGCCGCACTTAGTCGTGATCATCACAGGCTGCCGCTTCGATAGCGATGTGTTCGGTCCTTCCGAGACGATTCGGACGAAGTTGTACCCGGATCCTGACATGAGTGGGGACGACTGGGCGACGGAGCAGTGCGAGTTTTGGTGGCAGAAGGTTGAGGTTACGCAGCAATAAGATGGGACAAGAGCATGGGTGCTTTTTCGGGGACTTCTATTGCTGCTCCTCTTCCCAGACGATGTCGGACACTCTTTTCCGGCACAGCATCATATCGAGCCGATTTCCAGCACTGATACGTAACTTCTCTTCACAATTCCACGATGGATTTTCTGTGCAAAGGCTGTATGCTGCTCCATCAAACGATTTCAACCACTCTCATAAAATCCGCTTGCTCTGAGAAATCAAGATCGGTCATTGTCTGAAGTTGTTGGCCGGTCGATACCTCCCATGGCCGCTGGCTCGGTTCGCGGAAAATCTTACAGCCTGGGGGCACCCACCTCGGAGTAAGACGCCCGCTCGTACGATCCTCAAGAGAGAAGTACCCGATGCGACGAAATTGTTGGTGCCGCTGTTGCATCTCGACATGCCTAAGACAAGAATTGGTGGGTGGCGAGTCCGTTGACGTTTTAAGGGGCACAGAGGAATGGGCAAGGACAATTCCTTGCGCGGCGAGAAGAATTTTCCCTTTAGTCCTGGAGCCGGGACTCTTATTTTGCCGATTAAGGAGGTCAGAGCGATCGGTTAATCTGAATGCGGTTGTTCGAATGATCGCGCCGCTTATTTGTACCAGTTTAGTGACGTCCTCATCGGTGTCAAGCTTTACCAAAAGCCGAGGAACATCGTGTTCATGAAAAGCCGTCCAGTTCCCCATCTTATCAACTCGCAAAGACAGGCAGCACGCTTGAAGAGTCATTGTTCCGGAAGTGACCACGCCGTAATCCTCTCCAGTAATTGTTGCGCAGATGGTTCTCAAAGACCGAGCAACCGTCCAAGACGATGTAAACGGCTCAGCGTGCATGACGTATCCATCACATGATGCCCATGACCAGCTGGGCGCACGGTATTCCACGGGTCGCCTTGTAATCGTGCTCGCGCGAAGGTACCAGAGTAGACCCTCCATGAGGCGAGACTTCCAAAGGCCTGCTACAAACTGGTCACTCATTACCCGGCTGAGGAGCCGTGTGATACCGGCAATGGCGAGAAGTTTGTCCGCAGGAAAAGTCAATGCGCGAGTTGAAAAGTGTGCAACGAAACGAGGCCACACATCAAATAGTGCTTTCTGAGACAGTGAGTCGAGGGTCGCATTCGTGGCGGAAGTTTGTGCGCGTGAAATCGTGGAAATGATGAAACCGAGTTCGTCGTCGTACAGAACCTCCTCCTTTCGATTGAAGGGAAAATCTGAATGAGGCACGAAGCCAAGTATATTAGAAGGACGCAGGTACGGATACGTCTCGCAAGCCCGACCAGTATTGCAGCCCCAAAGGACTTGCCTAGCACCGAAATAAATGGTGCGTGTAGCTAGGACTTCTTCTTGTAGGACCCAGCCCCTTTTCGTCAAGGGGGCGTGAGTGAGTTCACCTCTCCAAAGATCAATATCATTGATCATGTACGATCTGGTCAGGTGGTGGTCTTTGCGTGAAAGTGAAACACTTTCGACATTGATGATATTCGGGTCGCGAGTGCAGAAGAGACCATCGCTCTTGCCACACAGCGCTGATATATTGCACAACGCATTTCCGAATACTGGATCGACCAGGATTCAGAATCAGTTGAGTGTGATTAGACTGAAGAACAGATGAGCGGGCCGGAAACTTACCATCTGCCATTCTTGTCTGTGGAATAGTGCTTATTAGATACGCCACATGTGGAATGATGTAGTGGCAGCTATCACGACCTGGAATGAACTCACCGCTTCTTTTTGGATATCCAACCGCTCATCCTGGAAAATGCATATTGAGTCAATCCACAGATATCGAATCTTGAGGTGTCGAGTCACTTTGATGGCGTCTTGGTAAGTGGCAGGTAATATGGAGACCCGCATGCCATTCAGCATATCTCCGTAAGTCGTTTTTTCGAGCTTGAAGGCTCCAGACCCCCATCTGTGAGAGAGGGTGACATAGGGGCCTATATTGGATTCCTCTTTCACTTCTACTAGTTTCCATTCATCGCCCGCTGCGTCGTCTGGAGACACATCAATCAAGCGCGCAGGATAATCTTGAGACGGCTTGGCAATTCGACAAGATCCATGCTCTTCTGAAGATCTGCAAAGCTTGAGCCAGTACAGGATCAGGTTCAGGACAGACTGATCAGAAGTCGTTAATGCATGCTGGGCAGCGACAACAGCATTAGGAAGTGGAGGAGCACTTTGAGAATCCGCGGCAATCAGATATAGCCTGTACGGTAAAGATGCTTCCAGGGGAAAGACTCAAACCTTTTGTCTTGGACTAACAGGGAGAACTGCAAGTAGCCATACGAGTAGCGCTTTCCTTCGTCAACGGTGACAGGCTCGCCATTACCATCTGATTGAAGGATAGGCGTCACTCTGCAGCCGAGGCGGATAAGCGGCGTGAATGGCGTGTAATAAATCTGCACCGACTTTTCAAAAACGACCAGGTTCATTTTCGGAAGCTCGTTGAGGATATGCTGCCATTTGTCGTCTCCGAGCTGGACCAGCAGCCTCGTGCACAAGTAACATTTTTGGTCTAGGGAACGTCGAAAATCCTCTGTACAAAGTTCTCGTTTAGGTATGTGTTCATGAGCATCGGTCTCGGATATACGATCGACTTCCTGAATAAAACTCTGGCAATCTCCGCAAAGCATTATTTGCGCTTATGGAAATGATTGAAGCGAATTGAGTCTGGGCTACTTAGAGGTATGTACGTACAGGTACTCCGTGACAGGGAGTGCCAGTGAGTACCGACAGGGTGGCAGAGGAGATCAAATTGTTTGGCGAGTTTGTTGCTTTTGTCCACTTTGCACTCTCACCACTGAACCTGAGCACGCCATTGTGCCACCAAGCGAGAGTGCTCCTTAGGCTCTGACAGCACCTAAACATAGAAATCCCCAGGGCTCGACTACACCCCTGCTTACCAATTCACCCATCCCTCCAAGTGCCTAATCCATCCCCCAGCCTCACCCCTCAGACTCCCATCGGTGACAGTGCATGTTTTGAGCACGTTTACTAATAGCCACAGAGTTTCAAGCACAATTCACGCGTACGACTATTAAAAGCCACCCAGATCTTTGTTTACTCGCAACGCCCTTTTTAAATCATACAAAGCCACTGCCATTCTCACTATTGACACTATCTACCACATTTCTACTCGATAGATCTGCCCCTCTCTGTACTTCACTCCGCTCCAAACGCTCTTCGTTAGTACCAACTTCAACTCCTCACGATGGCCGAACATAACTACAAATTTAACGTCAAGATGACCTGCGGCGGCTGTTCCGGTGCTGTGGAGCGCGTGCTCAAGAAGCTGGATGGTAAGGCTTTCACTCCTTCACATCTCCCCCTTCTGCATACTCGCTTTATGGTGTCGGTGCTAACCAGTATCAAAAGGCGTCAAGTCCTACAACGTCTCCTTGGAGTCGCAAACTGCAGACATCACAACCGAAGACTCCCTCTCATATGAGACGGTGCTCGAGAAGATCAAGAAGACTGGCAAGGAGGTCCAATCTGGCGAGGCCGATGGAGTCGTCATGGCCGTATAAAGGGTCTCAAAGAATAAAATGAAATGCGATACCAAGGATGAAGAAGATGTGAGGAGATACCAGGCATGCATTGCTCATGCACGGAGTACAGGTCAAATCCAAGCTAGCAAGGAATACATCGCTCTGTTTCGTATTTTATAGTGATTGAAGCTGTGATTCGACTAAGAGATCACCAGATCGACGGCTTCTTGACCCGAACCGCTCGGTCGTCGCCGTCGTATTCGTGCTACAATGGAAATGCTCTTGTCTTTGTTCGAAAATCTAAGTTCCACATAACACGAAGTGTAATGAAAGAAGTGCACCGGGGCATGTGACTGAACAAACTCATTGCATTTTCTGTAACAAAGACCCAGTCTCTGTCCAACTAGAATCTATCAATGCTGCGCACCAGTTGCCAGCAAAGTTTTCCACCTCTTCATGTTCGTTAGCTGCTGAAAATCAGGATCCACCTTGAGGAATGATTGGGACGAAACACCGAACCGATCCCAAGGCAACTCCATGCTATCATGGCAACATATTACTATCCATGTTGTCGACAATTGGGTATCTCGATGAGAAGTATCATGACAAGAATGCAAACAATCCGACGCCGCCAGAATGTAGGTGGTCTCGGACGATCGAGCAATGGTGAAACTCCTTCGCTAAGCCGAATCGTACACATTCGACCCTCTCACGCTAATGTTCAAAACAAGGAAATACTTTCCACTCCGACAATAAAAGGATTCAGTTGGACCAGGAAGAGGCGCAGCCGCGGAATCCAGCAATTTGTAAACTCAGAACGCGTGTCGTGCATGTCAATGGTTCCTGTACCATCGTCAGCGATGTCCATGTTTTCTTGTCAGAAAGGATATCAATGAAATCCATAGAGTATTTTTCAAATCTTACCGTCACTCCCTCTTATGTTTGAAGTGTTCGAGGCCACGCTGACATGGTGAAGGGGAGTTCCTCAACGTGCGTAGGCTCGCACTGGGGCAACCGATCGATCATACTCCAGTACACGTTGAGGAGGCAATGACTGCAGCGGCTCACGAACCTCTGTCCCGTCCTCATAAACGTATCGTACACGAGCTTCTTGCACTCTGGGTTGCACATGTTGTTCACGGACTGGTCTGAGATGCTCTCTCTCAACTCTGCTGTCGTACATACGGGACTCGACCACCGGCTCGAAGACACGGCCTGCATAGTGCGAAGGCTGAGGTTTGATCTCTCCCCCCGGAAGAGTCGCGTCCATGTTGTTGTTGCGAGCTACAGCAGAATAGTTCTGCGGACGATGATAAGATTGTGCAACTGTAGGTGCTTGCACTTCACGACTGTAAGGCATTGGTTCATAAACACGCGTAACAGGACGTGAAGATTCAAGAGCTTCGTAAACAGGCTGACGAGCAGCATAGGGGTCATCTCGCACAGACATTGCCTGGGACTGATGATGTTGAGGACTGTAATGTGGCTCACCATGTTCAAGTCTGCGTGGTTCAACATGGGTAGTTCGTTGAGGTTGGGGCAAGTAGTAGCGCTCAACAGGCCTGCCTGGTGAACCTTCTCCGGCCAAGTGGCCAGAAGAGGATGGAGCGACCTCTTCTAGTCGACGTCTCTTAGGTGTCTGACTGGAGCTATTGGTCAAGTCAATGTACGCAACGTCTCTAGAATTGCGCTCTTGTCGCACAATGTTAGTTTCACGAGGCTCCGCCTGTCTGTCGAAAGGATTGCGCCATGTTCGAGATGGGAGGTATGATCCGTCAGGTCCTTCTATAGATGGCAGTACCATACCATCGCCGGGCTCGTGATTTCCCTGATAACGGGGTGCGGGTTGAGCAGTTTCTTGTGGGGATGCGGGCCGAGTTCTTACCAAAGCTCCAGTCATCGTTGGAACCTCATGTTGATAGTATCGTTGCGATGGTTCCGGACGTAGTTCGCGTACCTGAGGGTCTACGCGTTCGAACAATACGCCACGTGCGTCTCGGATGAATTTTGGCGGAGTCGGCTGGCGTGGAGGAAGTGGCTGTAGAATGTTATTCCAGTCAAATACATGAGTGACTCTCTCCAGGAATATCGAGTTAAATACGGGGGACAGGGACAAGCTTACCTCATATTCGACTCTTGCTGTTCTCGGAACCGGGGCTTCGGTATGGAATATCGGGGCACGTGGGTGTGCGGGGGGATCGAGAGGAACCAGAATGCGTGAGTGAGCAGCGGGCTCTGGCTTGTACACCCTCTCCAGAACGGTTGTGTTCTGTGCCAACCTAGACTGGTAATCTCGTCTTGCTTGATCCCAGACAGCGTACCTAGTCTGGGTTCGCTGGGCAATTTGAGCATCGGATGGTCTGTGAATGCGAACCGGGCGTGTGTAGGACTGGACAGGTTCGTGGTGGGACTGTGCGATTGGAGAGAGAGGGCGGGCATAGTCCCGCTCATACCAGCCGCTCGGGATTTCCTCAGCCCGAATCTGCTCGTGGTGCACCGGATGCAAATCCTCGGCGTCACTTTCAGTCTCTTCTTCATCAGAGATGACGATGACCTCTTTGAGCAGATCATCTGCTGCATCGCCGCGAGTGTTTTCGACAGTAATGTCCTCGCCGCCACGCCACTCTATGATTTTTTCCAAGGTCTCTCTTTCCACCTGGTGGCGGGCTTCGTTATAAGGAATTTGTCTAAGCAGCTTGTCATACGAAGTGTAGTTGTGGCGAATGTGTGCGACCACAGAAAGGTGTGCTCTTCGAAGCAAGGTAAGTTCAGGTGCTGTCCCAACTTTACCGTCGCCGAGCTGAAAGGCTGTTTTGATGATCTTAAAAAGGTCGTTATCTGGGATTTTTGGAAACAAATCTTTAATTGTTTGCTTTGCCTCTGTGTTGATGGTGACTTGGTCCTTCTCTTCTTCGGGCCGTTGCCCCTCTGCGTTCTGATAAACTCGCTTGAACAGGGCATCATCTTTAGATTCATCGACAAGCTCTCCTTTGCTATTGAGACGGATGCCATAATGCGCACAGACTTGATCGACAACGGTGGTAGGAAAGTGGTAGCCGACGCGGTGAATCTCCCTGGATAACTCATGGCGCTTAGCATGAGGGGTGATCTACATGGTCAGTATGTTGTAAAGAATTATCCTCGATGATCCTAGCTTACCGTGACAACAAAGATCTTCTGGTCAGCTCGAAGGGAGAATTCTTTCAGCGCATTCGTAAGTTCGGGGTTTCCAGCAGTGATGAAAGTGTAACCGGGGGGCGGTTCGTCCGTAAACGCGATCTTCTTAGGGTCAGGGTTGCCCTTAATGGACCTGTGGGGATAACGGGTGCAATTGTTTCTTACGACAGTGGGTAGCTTCTTGTCCTTGGGGTCTCCTTGTACGGCAATTTTGTGCTTCTTCTGCTTCGAAATTTGGGCACCTCGGGTTGAGGCCCCTGCAGCGCCCTGCTTGGCCATCTTCTGTTTGACTTTTGCCATCTCGCAACCACAATCTACACGGACGAAATCTGGTGACGGGGCGGGAACATGGAGAAAAGGAACAACGAGGGTGATGTCTAACAGGGAAAATCAGTCAAACAAGACAAATTGAACAGAAAGAATTTCTGATCTCGGGGACAATCGTCTCAGTGGGCAGTAGCTACTGCTTAGGCCATAGAGTTGGGGAATGAATGGGCTGTCTCGAAATTGGCAGGCGAATTGCACACGCGGTCCGTCTGGCAGATGCCTTGAGCCAAAACGCAGACGTGGACGCTGGCGGACGTAGGTGCAGGACCCGTACTGAGATCGAGACGATCCAGAAGCGAGAGAGCGCGACAACCAGGCTGCGAGTTGTAAGAGTGAGATGCAGATGATGTGGTTGATGCCAACAATAAGGGTACAAGTTGTTGAAAGGAAGAAGAAACCACATGAGGTTGGGCGGCTGCGCTGGAATTTAGAGCTAAGATTCGAGCTAGGCCCCTCGTGGCTAATGTTTGTCACGTGCCATACCAAGCTTTCCAAGAGTCTTAGGCGATGCTTGGGACAAAGGTTTATCCAGTCAGGTGAGCGATTAGCCGGCAAGCCCGGAACTTTGAATACTTTCGACTTGGCACATTACTATGGGCTTCCTGGTCACCCATCATATGGCATCAAGCAGACACATCATTCACAATGAGAAGGAACCAGAGAGCGCTCATCAATATCTTCTGTTTTGTGACTTTACTTGTGGTGGTTCTTTTTGTAAACCGTACTTCATCTTCCGTCCGAGGTTTTGCCTGGACGACGATTCGATACTCATCCTCAACATTGTCACACCCGCCATCTCGTGGAATCTGTCCCAGTTTGTCTAGGACAAAGCCTGCCTTGGTTGTGGCTCGGGTCGAGGCCGACGGTGACCCAAAATGGCTCAAGAGTCTTTCAGATCGATATGATCTATGCGTTTACACCGCCGATGCGCCGACCGACCTCGAGTCAACGCATTTACAAGTACCCGAGAATCGAGGCCATGAAGCCATGGCATATCTTACCTTCATCATCGACAACTATGACAATATTCCAGAAGCTGGAGTAGTTTTCGTGCATGGCTCTCGATGGTCATGGCATAACGACCATCCTGACTATGACAACTTTGCCCTGCTGACTGCCCTCAATGTATCTGCGGCCTTGACACCATTGGGCTATCACAATTTGCGCTGCGATTGGAGCGCGAGTACATGCGATGCCTCTTCTGCCCCTCCACAAGGGAGCTTAGAGAATTCTTTCCGCGCCGTTCTTCAGCCATACGATCCCCGAGTGATCTCAGACAGTGCGCTGCCATATTCTCTGGCTATATTGTTCGGCGGTCACGCCCATAAATCAGCCGAAGGGAGGAGGGACCTCCTCCTTGGTCGTGGAGATGCCGTGCGGTCCCAGTGCTGTGCCCAGTTTGCCGCTGCACGTGAAAGTATTTGGCAGCATTCGCGCAATGAGTACCTTGCTTTACGACAATGGTTACTCGACGGAAGCAACCGCGCGAACGCAAACCAGGGTCCGCTGCATGAGAATGCCGCGCCCTCGGACGATCGAGTTGCAGGACGAATCTTATCATACCTCTGGCACATTCTTTTCATTCGCCAGGAAAGTCGGCAGGATGGAAAGATAGATCTGCAGCAGCTGAACAAACTAGCATGTCCCCGCGCCGATGAGTGTTATTGTCGCTTGTATGGCCGATGTAACCTCCCAGGCTGTGCGAACCCTGCCCAATGTTATGGACAATATCGGATACCGCCAGACTTTAAGCTTCCAGATAATTGGGCTGCCATCCATGGATGAACTCGATCACGAGCAGGCGACGTGTCGGCAACATGTCGGTCCTCAAGCACCACCAGGGGCATTCAGGAGACGGTGTGGTATTCATATATGGAAATTGTCTCAGCCCAAGGTACTGTCCAGTGCGGTGAGAAAATGTCGTTGTGAGTAAACCCTTCCAGGACTGCCACCAGATTCTTGTCTTCTGGACCATAAGTACGTGTGCAATAACCCAGCCACGATTTCGATCGTTTCTGGGTGATCATCGGACCCAAGACGCTTTCCAAACGCAGCCATGACTGTCTCCTTGCATACAATTCGAGCGCATCTACTCCTTCGGAGACCTCAGAGCTCTAGTGCGATGTCCCAACTCGACGCGACTGGATCTCGTAACCAATGGAGCTAAATTCAACAAGCCAGATGGCTCTGTTGCACGTGCCACTCACACTTGGTCGTTAGTCCTCTGGACTCTGTGGGACTGCTCTAAGGCTCCATGGGTATCTTTGGTGCATTGAATTCTGGCCGGCGCCACTTTCAAGTTCATAATTCAAACGTCCCACCTCAACCGAGACGTCAAAACTCTCCGAGACAGATCCCCAATAGGGGCCAAGAGGCAGTGATTGAATGGGATTACTGCAACCAGCTGAGAGGACGCGGACTTTAATGGCGTAGAGACGCAAATCAGAAATCTGGAGCTGGGTTCGGTCTGCTCAACTTGCGACGGTTTCGCGAACTCAAGGCGATCGTGCAAGCCAATGCCCGACAGCCTCTGCAGGCACGGGCGGGTTGTCTGCCAGATACGCAAGGGTTATACGAACGGCGAATTCCAAATGAGAAGGTACAAGAGCTTGATTCTCCTAGCTGGAAGAGATCTCAGACGTCAAACTTGAAGTTGTGAGCCTGACTTCGAGTATTGGCGCACGTCACTTGAACTTGGCAGTCATGTTCCCCCATTCCCATTCAAAGCCAACTTCGTGCTTTACATTTCTTTTCCTCTTGCCTTCCTTCCAGCTATGCTTCATATTCTCAACTTCGGAGAGATATTCTCAACTTCGGAGAGAGGATGTCACCATACCTGAACCATGACGACGGCATCGTGGTTATGTGAAATTCCCATTTTCAGACGACATCTAGCTAGTCTGGCTGGTCCCATTCAAAGGACTCGGTGCATTCTTATCGACATTTTTCACGAACATGAATATCAATCAGTTAATAAATGGTCTTTGTCGAAAACCGCCATAACTGCAGCAATCCAAGGTGAGCAAGATACATGGCCTGTGGCTGAATTACGATCTGCTTGAGGGTTTTGAGCAAAGTGACAATTTTGCAGCCCACGACTTGCTGTGAGCACAGTCAGGGGCTAGGGCTGTGATTCTGGCGTGTTGACCACAAAGCAAACTCCAATATTTATCAAAGGTACCAATCGCATAATCTGGCGAAAGGTCTTCTCTGCACGACAACATCAGATATTAATCGTCCTCCCATCTTTCTGCAAACATGTCTCTTTTGAGCCTCGTATAGCAAGCCAAACACCACCGTTGCAAGGTCGTGCCAATAAAGAGAGCGGTCAGATTTTCACATAAAACTCACCCATTATCAGTCCCCACCATCCATTATCTGCACATACGAGAATCGAGATACCAGTGCCACAAGATAGTGAGGACGATAGGATACGCGCCACGAGACAAGAGTCTTCGTCGCGGAGATCTGCGCGGCGTCTCTTTGAGACTTTTTGGTCTTGAGCTTGAGGCCACACTGGGTGACGGGCAACATATTGGCCTGACAATCTTTGATGACATCCCTGGACTATGGTCACTGGGAATGAATCGTCCAACCAGCTGCAACACCATGGGAGCAATCTCGTTCAAAGTTTGAGGCTGTACGCAGTGCTAAAAACGGTTTCCAAGCGCTGACAAAAATAATACATCAGACGCTTTCTAGACCTGATGCCCACACATGTCTGGGGGTTTCTCCTGTCACATTACGGCGACAGAGCTCCATTCTTGTGAACGATCGACAACGAGAAAAGCTGTATGAGGTTTTGCGACTCGATCGCCAATGGACCACGTCTCTCAAGCAACTTTCTGCCCATTTTTAAGCGAGAATGGGTTCGCTACACCATGCCTTGGCAGGAATGTTATGACGAGAATGTTCTCCGAGGATGCAGAGCCACCCTCCTCAGCTTTTGGCTTCACAGCTTCTGACTTTTAATAGAAGCCGCCTGGGCCGCCTCGTTGCTCTTCACACCCACTGCCGACCTCCTCACCTAAGTGGAGTGCCTCGTGGCTATCTACCGACCGGGGCCAAAACCCCGAGTTTCGGTTTGAAGTCAAGGAGAAGCCTGGAGACAATCATTTGCGGGACCAAGCCAAGGTCTGGGATGTTGACATGATTTGTCCAAGCTTCTTAAGCCTTTATCTTTGAAGCTTACTTTACATGGTCCCAACCGATTGGTTTGACAGGGGTGTTGCGGGCAACTCCCTACCTTCTTATCTCTAGGAGTCTTACCGGTATGAGCAGGTCTGAAAGCACCCTGGAGTCTTCCTTGGAAACACGGAACAGCTTGCCAAGGTCTAGAACGTAGCTACGAATACTGAGATCATCACTTCGTCGCAGCTGAGTATAAAATGATGCGGATCATACCTCACGTCCGTGTCGTATTTCTACCTTCGAACTCTCCTATTTGTCTCTCTTTACATCAGCACTTATCATATAGCTATGGAAACACCTCCGGAGAAGGAAGCCGAGGTCACTGGCGGTCCCTTTGTTAGTGACAGCGGAAGTGATGGATTCAATCAAGATGAGAAAGACATGGTCCGCATGGGCAAGAAACAAGAATTCTCGCGCAACTTCAATTGGATCAGTAGTGTTGGGTTTACGTCCTGTACAATGGGAACTTGATAAGTCTCCTCGATTTCAAGACTGCAAGTTCACCGAGACTGACCACCATTGTACGGAGTTTGTCGCTCTAAACAACTTCCAAATGCTTATCGACGGCGGCGTGTCAGGCATGTTCTGGTCGTACACATGGATTATCGTTGGGCAATTCTTCATTGTCATCAGTCTGGCGGAGATGAGTTCAATGGCACCCACAGCCGGTGGACAGTACCACTGGGTCAGCGAGTTCGCACCAAGAAAGTACCAGAAATCCCTGAGCTACACTTCTGGCTGGTTGAGCTCCATCTGTTGGCAATCCTTCGTCGCCTCAGACTGCATGTTCGCCGCACAGCTCGTCTTTGCCCTAGTTCAGCTCAAGAATCCTGATTTCGACATTCACAACTACTATACTGCGCTCACGAGCATTCTGATCGGCACCATCGTTACTGCCATCAATACTTATGGAGCTAAGAAACTCGCATTCCTCGAGAATGTCTTTGTGGCATTACACGTCGCCTCTTTCTTCGTGGTCCTGATCACCGTTGCGATTTCTTCGCCGAAAAATGATGCGAAAGAGGTCTTCGCTACTTTCACAGACAATGGCGGGAACTATCCTTTGAGTATGCCCGCAAAGCCCCCTTTTTGGCCCTCAAGGGAGAATTCAGAAGACTAATATTTGCTTCCTAGTTGGTCTTGCAGTTATGGTTGGTCAAGTGCCCGCAATGTGGAACGTGCTTGCCTCAGATGCAGTGGCCCATATATGTATGTCCCCAAGCCTCAAGGCTCATCTTTGTAACTCGGCAAGAAAGACCCGGCGAGGTTGAGATTAAATTGAACTCAACCACTAACTTGTCATGATAACAGCCGAAGAAGTCAAAAATGCCAGTGTGGTGACACCGAAGACCATGTTCTGGGCCTACATGTTCAACATCCCACTCGCCTTCGCGATGCTGATCCTGTTCGTCTTCTGCATGACGGACGTAGCCACCGCTGTGGATGAGGCATTCCCGTTCGTATGGATACTGCAGAATTCGCTTAGCACAGCGGGGGCACAGGCTATCACGGCCATCATGTTCATCCTGGTGTTCATGATCGCGGCGTCGTGCTTCGCATCTACATCACGCCAGCTGTTCGCCTTTGCGCGCGACGATGGCATGCCGTTCCCGACGTGGATGAAGCGGGTCAACTCGAACCTCAACGTATCTGTGAATTCGTGCTTGGTGACTTGGGGATACACCGTGGTCATGTCGCTGATCTACATCGGCTCGCCCATTGCTTTCAACGCCATAATCAGCCTCGCCATCGTCGCGCTCATGGCCACCTACGCCATCAGCATCGCCTGCGTACTGTGGCGCCGTCTCGTCCTGCCTGAGACTCTCCCGCCCGTGTACTGGAGTCTGGGCAAATGGGGTGTCGCGGTCAACGGGATCGGCTTGGCCTACGCTATCTTTGCTTTTTTCTGGGCTTTCTGGCCCATTTTCTGGAAACCAACAGCCGATCAGGTAAGCCTACGCCGGAGCAGCTCCTCATTCATAAGACCTTTATTGAATAATTTCCCCTCTTCCTTCTTCTTCCATACTGAGTACTGACGTCTGCCGTGTTTCGCAGATGAACTGGGCCATCGTCATCTTCGCAGGCGTCATGGCAATCTCGGCTGTCAACTACGTCCTCAGCGCGCATAAGATGTACACAGGGCCTGTGGCGACTGTTGAAGGTCGGCGAGAGGGATCATGATGACTGAGCATCTTCAACTTCAGTCCATTAATACTGTACAAGGAATTTACAAGCAAGATCCAATATAGAGTTTGTCAGTTAGAGTGAGGTCATATTGGCTTGAATCTGCGCCGGACCTGTTGATTCTGTTCTGTGTCAGCTTGCGAAAGATCACTAGATAAGACGTTTACTCCCTTTTATCAACATTCGATCCCGTCAAGATCATGACTGAGTAACTTGACAAGAGAGTCTTCCTATACTACGCAAATAAGGGTTCTTCAGTATTCGCGAACTAAAGCAAGCCGCCGGTTGTTGATATTTTCAAGGCCTTAATGTGTACAGGATGCATCCAGCACCGTCTCCGCGGCTCCTGCGCGCGGTCTCGGGCTAACGAACGATACATATTTTAAATATTGCCTTTTCTGTTAATTGCTAATGTGAGTCTGCGCATTCGCCGACACAATACATTGAACAAAATAGCACACGCCACGAGAACGAAGCAGGCGGTCCCCTTCCGCTCGGCGAGCTAATCCAACGTCAGCGGTCCCCGTTGGATAAAATTCGCGATAATGCGAGGTGGTATTCCCCAAAAAGTGTCCGGCCTTATTTCGCAGATCACATTCCTTTCCCTAGAAATCACTCTCCGATACGGCGCGCCAGGCTCAGTCAACCGATCGTGTGTAGTATCAAACTTGAGACCCGCGCCTACCACAGATTCACTCTTCGTATATTTATCTATACCCACTACCAGAACGCCAGGACGCGGGCCTCGATACTCTCACGGGGCTCCTTTTCCTCCTCCGATCCCACAAGAAACGGGCTCGCGTGGCCACAGCCCACCGAGACATTCGGGTCATACTGACTCTCCGTGTCTGCAAACTTGAACACCAGGACCTCGTGTGGTAGCTGTTCCGATACGAAATACCACTCGTGGTCCTCGGGCTTCTCGGGCTTCGTCAGCATATACGCTTCGAGGTTGTAATCGCCCTTCCAGCCCTTGGAGCGGTAATCAAAGGGGCGCAAGCACTCCTTGATGTTTCCTGGGGAGGTCCAGTTTAGAACAGCAATGGGGTCGCGGGTGACGCGTTTCAGAGGACGCCAGACGCTAAAGGCGGC
The DNA here is from genome assembly GCA_030068005.1 of Cladophialophora exuberans. Classification (NCBI taxonomy): domain Eukaryota; kingdom Fungi; phylum Ascomycota; class Eurotiomycetes; order Chaetothyriales; family Herpotrichiellaceae; genus Cladophialophora; species Cladophialophora exuberans. Next base: position 61,430 of record JANSVK010000021.1, on the reverse strand, counting down.
GACACGGGGAGGGCGCTCGCCATTGTCGAGGGCTTTGATGGCCTCGGCGCCAGCGGCGGTCATATCACCTCGGCAGTGGCGGACCGTGTCAAGAAGCCCTTGGAAACTGTAATCGATGTGGACACCACGGGCGGGCTCAAGGCTTCTCTCCGTATCCTTGTGCGAGACTGCAGAAGGCGCGACAATGTAAGTATCAAATACACAAGCTTTTGTAGTGCTGGATAGAAATGAAAAGGGTTTCACGGACTAAGAGCTATATCTGATGGCAAAGAGCTGATGATTTGATCAAATTTCCCGCCGCGTGGGTGGAAGAAATCCTTGCTCAGCTCGTAGTACTTAGGCAGCTGGCGGCGGAACGCGACGTTATTGACAATGGCAGTTTTACAGCCTGTCAAATTCTTGACGAGTTGTTCCAACTCAGGTATGTAGGTTTTTCGAACGGCCTCTTCGTCATCCCAAGCAGCTGGATCTGTGTGGTGCTCGACAAGGGTAAAGCCATGTTTGTCTAGACCTGCAAAGCCTCTCTCAAGCTTCGAATCGGTCCGGTAGTCGTGGAGAACCATTTTCTCTTCATGGAGCTTGATCGGTTTTGGCTGGGCAAATAAGGCTCGCATGTCCGCAGAAACCGAGAGATCAGGCTCCTGGTAACGGAAGATCGCCTCGACCACCGGGGTCTGTGTCTGAGTTGTGGTTTGCGACATATTCCAAGTCAATTTTGGTGATGAGCGATACAAGTCACTTGAAAGTAGTGGGTTTTCAGATACTGGTTAGCCTGATGCCTCGAGTTTATATTGTTGAAATGTTGTCATCGGTGGTGGGCCTTGTGCTGACATGCTCGGCGAGAGTTGGATACCTGCCGGTGAGATTGTCACGAATGGCACGCGACGACCCAATAAGAACGATTCCAGGAAAGTGTTCTGGGAAAGCGTATCTGGAACGTGTTACGCACAAGAGTGTCGGTACCTAACCAGTCTGACCTGAAGAATCTGCCGGGAGTGCAAAGGGGAATGGCACGGTGGTATATCCAACTTAGGCAGGCGTTCCATACCGCATTAGTGTATCACTGCCCAGATAGGTATTTACCACGATCTCTCACGATCCTGGATAGGGCTGCACCCCTTGTTGCTGTGAAATACTTTGAAGTAGAAATTGTTCTGACTCCCTCTCACCAATCCGACCACTCCTTGCTCCACTCCGACGTTCTGTTCTCGAGGTAGATTGTCACTATCATTTTGTTGCCCCCGCGATAAAGCTGATGCGACTGCCCATGCGACCAGCCCGAACAGCGTCAGCCGGACTTTCCCATCTCTAGTATCTCCCTGAGATGCTGTCCGTACAGCCAGCACTGCAAGGACGCTACCCACAATAATGTAGCCAAGACAGCATAAAGCCAGGAAGACGAGTGCGGGAATAGAAACCTTGATGACGAGAACAGGAGTCCTGGTTTGTTGCAATAGATTCTCTCTCGTCGAAGACACACCTCCAATTGTGGCCATCACCATGGGTGAATAAAGACCTGCCCAGGTCTGAGCAAAAGCAGTACTCGAATTTTGGACCGCTGCTTGTTTGAGTATCGTCTGCAGTGTAGAACTTGTTCCAGAAACCGAAGACGGTATTTGGCTTCCATGCCAGATTTCGGAGATAGTCCCGTTTGGGGCAGGAGCAGTGTTCACATTGCGAATCGTACCATTGAACCAGGTATACTCAACCAGAAGGGACTGATAGCTGCAGCCGATGGCAATATCATATACATTGTTAGGGCCTTTGAAAAATCCTGCATCCAAGGACAGATCGGCATTGGCCAGAATGGCCGTTGACGCAAATTGAGCAGCAAAGGCAACATATACCTTGTTGATAAGTTGATCATCTGGCATAAGAGGAATGGTAGGATCTGGAGCCCCCGTGTCAGGGTTGTACCCTGATGGATTGTATGGTGTTGCGAAGCCTTCGTCCATAAAGAAAGCCATTCTTTGACAATCAGCTGTACTTCCTCTGAGCGGTAGGACAAGTTGCTTACATCATGTTAGTGCTAATCTTAAATCCTAAGGGAGGGTAATTCTGATCGGTAGTGGAGGTGTTTGAATCTGCTTCACCCAGTGAGCCCCAGAATTTTGGACTACAGTAAAAGCCGGAGTAGGTATTGCTTGGGCCCCAGACTCCGAATTTGCAGGATGGAGTGATGGGCTTGCACTGGGTAGTGACACCGATCGTTGAAGCTCGGAAGTCAATGTAGGATGACAGGCTCTGAGTCTTGGGCAAAAGAATCGCAACGTCGCCAACGTCTGATTCCACCATGCGGATCTCGGAGACTTGCGAAGCGTTGTGATAAAGGTAAAGCATTTCGTTGCGTTGGGCCAAGTATTGATTGATGGGAACAAGGTTGTTGACCGAGCATGGAAATCCGTAGTTTTCGGTTCTGTTGACTGCAAGGCAATCTTGAGACAATGCTTTACTTGAAGTCTGCAGAGTGGTGTCAACGCTCACTTGGTCATACTGTACTGTTCGAGTAGTATAATGGACTGAAGTATCAGCAGCAAACATCAAAATCGCCAATGCTAGGCAGAAGTAAAGCATTCGTGCAGCTTGCAAAAGAATCTTAGGTGAACGTCGCGCTACAATTCGTTGTTGACGAAAGCAGCGATATGATGTGTACCGTCGCAAGCGGTCTGGAGAGGCTAGAAGTATGCCTATCAAGAGGCTGAGTTGATATGGAGTTGGCAATTCACCCTCCGTTGGTAGCTTCGAAGCATCGGCCATTGACTGGGCGGATTTCCATGTCCAAAGCTGCATGAGAGATCCAGCAAGGAGGCCAGCAATTTGGGAGGCCCGACCGGTGACGAATGTCAGCCAAGCTGGATGCAAATCAGCGATGTTTATCATAACGGAAAGTTGAGACCCTACTAGCAGGTATTTTCAGTAGAATGTATGCCTTTTCCCTGGTGTAAACCCACCCAGTAGGATCAGAGAAAAGACCTCGCTCCGGTCTCACTCTGTAGAGGATGAGCAATGCCGTGAGGATACCCAAGATGGCAAGCATAGATCCATGAATACAGAGCAGGGGAAACCAGATCTCCTTCAGTATTTCGGCTCGCTGGCATGGCCGTTCGGTGACCGTTTCTGTTGAGTCGTTGATCGGACTTTGAGGTCGTAGTCCGGCAGCTTGACCAACAATGGGCTCGGCATATTCCAAATATCCAGAAGCTCGATCACCATTTTGCCGGTGTGCTTGTTCAGAACTTATTCGATGGGTGTCAGATAGACTGTCATTGAATGCATTGGAAGCGTCCACAAGTTCGTAGGGATCATTGGAGCTGTCTCTGTTGAGTTGTCTGCGATAAAGTGAGGAACGCCAGCCGGTTGACGAGCCGATATGAAGATCTCGGAACGCTGGCACATTCCTCAAATGCCGAGGTGGTTTCTCTTGACCTTGCATGGGATCGAACGCGATTCATAGTTTTCGTTTCATTTGTTTTGGTTGAGAGAGGAGCATGATAGCCAGTACAGTTTTCCAGCATGGCGTTGAAGCTTGATGATTATGTTTTTTCATGGGCACGAATAACTTCAACCCATTAATATAACTCTAGCCCTTTGAACATGTTTCACCATAACAACGGGTGCACTAGGGCTGTGTAAACATCTCTGTGTTTTAACAAGGCAACCATGACTCAGGCTGTTTCAGCAGGCAGAACAGTAGTGCTTGCAAATGTTAATGGACAACATAATGGCGTTGACCTAGCTAGCGATGTTTACCTGCAGCGAATCCCATGACTAAGTTACAGAAGTTCCTCTCAAAGAAATGAAAAGGGTCGGACTCCTGACCAGACAAAGATGGCGGCGACGTATTGGTGCAGCACAGCCCAGGGGACGCACCGAGGGAATGACGCGCATCCCTGGACTCGGCACTGAAAGTATCATGTTTGCAGCTGAGGGCGGCGATATACGAGACACACAGCCTGGGAACAATGCGACGACGTGATGTGATAGGGGAAAGAAAATACGAAGAGAGGAAGAAGAGGGAACGGGGATGTTTAGCTGGTGGAAAGGTTTGACGTCTAAGCGAGTCTTCTCGGTTACAACTGCCCATTTTCAAGGCTGGCACCAGGCTCGGAGGCCCCCTCTGCGAAGCGCCAATGCTTTCTGCACGACACTGCCAACCAAGGCTTCCACCCTCACGAAAACGTCAGTCCGAGTTCGCAACCTGAAATCTCGTATCCAGAGAGCGGTTACATCTTGGCATTACCCAAACGAGCCATTCATACACAGTCACAACATTGGCGTTCGTGATTTAGTTGCCCGCTCTCTCATGGCTACACTTTGCCGGCCCACCCCCAAACAGCTCCCGATAGTGACTGGCATAGAAGAGATTGAGGCCTTCTAGCTGGTTGACCAATGAGGTGATATTTTGGGAACAGCATGCTGGGACTGGAGTGCATCCCTTTCTGCACGATGGAGGCCAGCACGAACAGCCAATGAATGAGGTTGTAATGTTCTGACAGTCGGCTTTGAGATAGAAGGAAAGTTGTTCCAGATTGTGAAGGAGCTCCTTTTTGGAGTCGCAGATGACGCTTCTTCCGGGGCGAACGACGTCGTTATAGAGAATTTCCTGATCTCCTGCAGGCATGCTTCCAAAATGGCCAGTCTCAGTGCCGTAGACAGGGCATGGTTGAAACGCGACCATGAGGATAATGGCAACGAACAGACTGAGTTGTGAAATCACTTTAGCCATGCTGACTGTGTATATGAGCTTTCTGTGTTGTCTGCAATGTATCGATATGTGTACAGAGTATTCGTAACCAGCACGAAGGCCATGGATATCTCACAGCTTTATAGATTCTTGGGCTTGTCAATAGGGCGTTGTCATTGGAAGTGCCAATGCTGCAGTAAGAAGGTCAGTCACTGGGCGGAGTATATCACGATTTATGGAGCCTCGTTTCATAGGATGCCACTCCTCGCTTGTCGGGAGCTAAGACTGGAATCATGAAGACCGCGTTGCAGGAACTGAAAAATTCCTTAAGATTCAAAAGCGACGACGCAACCCATGCGAAACAATCGGTTCTGCCTGTCCGCCACCGAAAACGTGACCCCGACTGCCGGCTGCCTCTGACTCACCGGTCACAAAAGTTCCTGGTTCAGAAATAGTTGTACAACATAATAGCCTTAGTATGCTAAGTCGCATTCATGAAAGCGCGGCTAGGGGAACGGCTGGCTCTAACTGGGCAGGAAATCGAAGCCCAAGAAAGGTTTTTGGGGGGTGGTTCGAGTTGGACGTGACAGGGGATCGTATTCGACACTAACAGCTGTAATGCTCGTAACTGCATCGTAAAAGGTGGCCTTCTCTGGACGATTAAATATATCAGTCACTCAATCCACTTCTTTTCTCTATGTCAAGCGTGGCGGCCGCCTAGAATTGTAAGTGAGATTTAGATTCCTACAAAGCAGCTTAGAATGCATCTGGGAAATCTTTTGACAAACAGAGTGTCTGGTTGAAGGTGAAGGAAATCTGGACAAAGACTTTGAGGTGTATACGTACCTACGGCGGTACAATTCGACCCAAGCACAGTTTACTTGCTCTCCTGTAGTCACAGCTGTGACTTTCTACCCGTCTCTCGATTTCGATTCTCTATTTCTGTATTCTTCTACTTTCTCACGAGTTTCATCTCATATATAGTACCTACATTACCTCAAGGCAGAAGTCGTCTGATAACAGCACTCAAAAGGCGGCGACAACTCAATATCAAAGCGTGCGATGAGACTGACAGGCAACTGAAGAGCTCACTCCCCAAAGTGTCTCTCCACTGGCGGCTCAAAACAAAGCAGAAGCTGTGGTGCGAAACGGACCAAGCTATCACTGCAACCCAGAATACCATACAGTCTTCTTCAAACGATGCCTTGCTAATCTAGACTGTGGATACTCCGTATCATTTTACTGTCTCAAAGCCAGGGAACCAATTTGTAAGCTCGGTAGATGCGACTATTTCCAGCCGACTCTTGGCTCTACGAATACTCCATGAGCCTACCTATGTAGGCACTGGTAAGCCACGGTTTTGGAGTCAACAACCACTAGATACCAACCGTGACTTTTACTTACATTGAAATCCTTGATGTCAAATTTTTAGTGCGGCGGACGAATCTATCTCCCAAATCAAGTCGAGCTACGGGTCATCTGCTCGAGCACCTAATGTGGACAGAGTCCCATATAAAAGCCATGAGGCTTCCCAACCCCGGGATCTTTCCTCCCCATGAGACGGATGATTGAGTGCAGCATCGCCATGTCGAAGATTATTGTTATTGTTGGGGTTACTGGAATCCAGGTAGGCATCGGCCCGTTCAACTTCGAAGGTTCCGACCCGAAGGAGCTGATTCCACACTAGGGCTCCTCCGTGGCGGAGACCTTTCTCAGTCAAGCAGGATGGAAAGTCCGCGGTATCACGCGGAACCCCTCAAGCGCTGCTGCTCAAGTTTTGGCGGACAAAGGTGTTGAGATCGTACAAGGCGACTTGGACGACAAGACCTCACTCGTCCCGGCTTTCGAAGGCGCGACGTTGATCTTCGCCAATACCGACTACTTTGGGCACCTCTGGCAGGGACTATCATTGGCGCCGGAGATCCTAGCAGGACGTTCCTCAAACCAATACGCATACGACCGTGAAGTCGAGCAGGGGCTCAACATCGCCGAAGCGGCCTCCACAGCAAGCGTGCTGAAAACCCTCGAACGCTTCGTCCTCTCATCTCTGAGTGATGCCAAGAAATGGAGCGGCGGGAAATATGCGAACATTTATCACAACAATACCAAGACCGCCATTATCGACGCCACTGAGGTCCGATTCCCCGAGGTGGCTGCACGCACGAGCTTCCTCCAAGTCGGACACTACGTGCGCAACTGGCAAACATCTTCGCCGTTGCGGCCGCAGAAACAGGCCGACGGCAGCTTCGTCGTCCAACGCACATTCTCCCCGACTTTCTCCATGCCTTTTATCGTCACGCACCTCGACACCGGCGCCTTTGTGCACGCCTTAGCTAGTCTACCCGTAGGTACGAACCTGCTCGGCGTGTCGGAGCACATGACCTGGCCGGCGTGGAGCGAGCTGTGGGGGAAAGTGCTCGGCGTCAGGGCTTCCTTCAAGCAAATTTCATATGAAGAGTTCTTCAATGGCGTGCCGGAGCCTGTGAAAGCGGAACTTACCGATACGTTCAAATATGTCGAGGAGTTCGGATACACCGGGGGAGATCCATCGGTCGTGACTGCAGAACAGGTACGTCGCGCATCTCGCCTCCGTTCGTGCTTATCTTCCTTGCCCTTGGCGTAAAGAAAGCCGGTTTCGCACTCCCTTTCCCATCCTTGTTTCTGTTTTAGCTAAACTTTCACCTTCTTTAGCTCGGTCTCTCCCTACCTGTAACATCCATGGAGTCCTATTTCAAAGGTGAAGATTGGTCGTCGGTGCTGTGAATGCTTTCGATCCATCGGATCCAATATGCCCAGCAGAGCAAGCATCTGGCAGGGGAAATGCCAAGTCAAGAAATTGAACACCTTGAGAAAAGGAGGTCAAGAGTCCATAGGTCCAGAGAGGTGAAAAATTTCTGTCCGCGCTCCACTAGCAAGGCTACCCTGATAAGCATCCATTTTAAGCGGCATCTGCTTTTTGTAATTCACGGATTCAATTCTTATTCTCGTTCTCATCCATTCTTCGTTACAGTGCGACACTATACACAAGGATCAATATGCCTATATACTCACCCGACTAACATTAAGAGTGACAAGAGGGAGGCTGGCAATCTGCATAAGGGACAACTGGAAAATGACACCCGCCCTGTCCAGAAAATAACTCGCGTCGCTAGATAGGGGAGCGAGACAAATAGTTTCGTCAATTTCGTTGCGTTTCATCACACCCCATCGTTCGAGGTGGCATTAAGATTACCATCGTTTGGCTCGATAGCCATCACTCGACCACTTCTTCGTCTTCTCACTTCGGCTCAGCCAGCTGGGACTTAAACTTTCAAACTCCCATCTTTAGTTGCTCTGGGACCGAAGATTCCGCGCCGGACCTTCACCCCCAGTGCCTTCAACAAACGCAGCGTGTAGAAAAATGGCGAGAAGGTGGTGTAGAAGACCCAGTATGCCAGGCTGACAGGGCCGAAGATGGATATGGGCAAGGCGTTGAGCAGGATGTGGCCTATTTCGTCACTTGTAAGCAAAAGAGAATATCGACTGACGACAACGGAATTACGTGAACGGGGGTGAAAGAGAAAGACGGACATGACACTCACCCCAAACAAGATCTCTTCTCTTAACAAGTCCAAACAACTCCGTGCGCATTACATTCACTGCACCATCCCACTTCCACGGTCCGACCATGCGAAACTTCGTGTTCATGTTTGCGCCAAAGGCCCAGGCGACAAAGACCTTCCAGCCATGTTTGGCCACTTGGAAAACACTAGGCGCCGACCCGATGTCCAGTGCGAGTTGGTATGCGTAGGTTTCGTGGTCGACGCCGTGCTGCACGCGCGCCTTTGGACCGGGTTTCAGCTTGTACCACGCTTCGGCGTCGGGATCCAGCGAGGGCGTGAGTGAACGGAGGTTTGATTTCGGCAGGAGATTTAGGATGCGCAGGACCCAGAGTTGGGCTTGGAATTCGGTGAGTGGGGGGATTGCGCCTGGGGATTTGGAAGTGGGAGGTTAGTAAACATGATGCGGTTGGAAACGGGATGAAAATGTTTATGCTCACCCAACTGCGGTCTCACAAACCCAATGAAGGCGACAGTCTCATCGCCCTCCTTCCAAAGTGAGCGAACATTAGCATCCCTGGAGTGCGGATAGTCTGCGCTCAAGAACGGAATGGACTTGTGGCTGTACCCTGTCGCGTAGATGACGACATCGGGCTTAATCGTGAGTGTTTCAATATGCTTGGACTCCTGTGAGTCGTTCTTCTGAAAGTGGATGACACCGTCATCGTCAATATACTCAGGCCAGGGCGCGAAGTCGACGTAATGTCCGTTGTTATCAATACGCGGAAGGTCGAGCTTGGTGTCCTTCCAGCGCCCGAGGGCGCCATAGCGAATGTAGCGCCGACTGAAGTACGGTTGTACTTTAGTGGATTTGACGAAGAGAACTGGGAATGTACCAATTTTAGAGATTGCATTCGTTTGAACGGGGGGTATAGAGCTTAACCTTCGGACATGTGATAGCCCTCGACAACGGCGGCGTGCTGGCCGTAGCCATATCGACTATTGTTCAACAAAATCCATGCGCCTTTGGTCCACCAGTCATAGAATAACCACAGCCAGCGCTTGTTTCTCAGTTTCGGATGAGTGTATGCCGTGTCGAACAAACTGTTCCAGTTTGTATCTACGGGTGAAACGTTATGTGGGGGCACTTGCTTCCCATCAACGATGAACCTTTCGATATGCTGGATGAGAGGAAGGTCAGTCACACGTCAAAAGTAAATGCCAGAAGATAAAACATAACCTCAGCTCACCTTGGGTGCTAGGACAAACCCATTTCGATGGCAAAGCGTCACTGATTTTGTGGGAGATGTAATGGCGAAATATGCCAAGTCCATTGCGGTTTCTCCCACACCGAGTATGACAACATTGCTACCTTCTGTAAATATTTCTCGACCCTTGTATTCCGAAGAATGGATCACAGTGGGCACCTTCTCAATGCCAGGAATTGTAGGCGAGACTGTCTGCACGTGGAGCCCCGAACAGACCGCGACAGCATCACATGTCCATTCTTCGGGGCTGCCTTGAGCTGTGGAGTATGTAATGATATGCCCACTGCCGCCTTTTGCTCGTCTTACATTGGTCACTCTTGTATTCAGTTTGATGTGGGGTCGTAGCTTGAAGTGATCACAATATTCCTCGAGATACTCGACGTATTGTGCGAGGGTGAGAAAATCGTTGTTCTCGGCGTCAAAGCGACCAGGAGGGATTCTGAAATCCGAAAAGATGGTCAACCATTTCGAGGATACCATCTAACAATACATGTCAATACTATCAAAATGCTTTGAAGGGGTGGAGGAGGAGGATTTATTTGTACCTCGCCTTCGGGGTAGGCACGATAACGAAATGTGCCTCCAATGCCATCTTTGGCTTCGAAGAGCAGAACCTCGATCGGTTCGACATGGAATCTGTGATTAGCTTCGAGAAGGTATTTCAAAGTAACAAGACCTCCAGGGCCAGCTCCAATGACGGCGACACGCATTTTCAAATTCGATCGAGTGAAAGAAATGAACACACACACACAGGTACAGGAGGGGAGGATAGAAACGAGACACAATGCTGTGTAACATCGACCCTGCAAGCAGGCGCCCAATCTTCACGGATTCCATGACGGAGGGACTGGTTCTGGGAGAAATGCCAACTCGCTTGCATGAGGTCCCCCACCTAGCTTCACCACACACGATGAAGAAAACGAATCCGAGGATTCGGTACGGATGATAATGCTGCGCGCAGACAGGACAGGACAGGAAGACAAGCAAGACTGGCAAGACAACACATTCATGTTGGTAGGATTGGACGATTAAACCTAGCTTATGCAGGGCCGGGTGTCTTCGACCACACGTTCAGGCAGAGCAACGTGCATTTTGGAGGGGTGGCAGCACACCATTACAGACGCAGGTCATGCCGGTGCCGGACCAAATGACTGAATTGGTGGAATTGGCTGAAGAATCTGCATCGAATGATAAGCCGAGCAGCTGGGAACTGGGAATCTGACTGGCAGCAGTGCCCGCGGGCCATGTACCGCAACTCCAGTCAGGTTTGTGAGTCCCTAGAAGCAAGAATGAAGTTGAGTTTGAGCTTTTTTTTCGAAACATCGGTTACTGCACTGTGCAACGTGTCAATATCCGCAGTTGACGCCTGCGAGACTCGGTGCAGGCGTGTCGCGGACAGGCGGGATCCGCGGGAGGAGCCTTTCGTTAGTTCAGATCGGGCAACATAGCCGGGCATCACCCGAACAAAGTCGAATTCTTTTCGCGACAGCCAACCTCGTCGTCGCTACCTAGGTGCCAAATCAATCCTGGCTGCGAAGATTGTCCTGCGACACCACCTCCATCCGCATATTTTTGTATCATGGCATCAACCCTCGCCATTGGTGTCGGCATTGCCGCCGCTGCCTTCTTCGTACGTTCCTAGTCTCCGTTGCTCAACTCAGCGAGGCGAATTTCACTAATACTATCTGTCCTAGGGTCGTGCTGGCCTTGTCGCTTTCCGCCGATACCGCAATCCTAATGGCCTCAACGCTCTCGGACGTCCCTTCTACAAAGGCGGCTTTGAAGCCAAGATGACGAAACGTGAAGCTTCGTTGATTCTCGACCTCAGTGAACGTACCTTGACCAAGGACAAGATCCGCAAAAACCACAGGGCATTGATGCTGGCAAACCATCCAGATCGCGGCGGCAGCCCCTATTTGGCGAGTAAAGTGAACGAGGCGAAGGAGTTTCTGGAGAAAACTGGATAAGAGCTCCGTGCGAAAGAGAAATACATAAAATTTGGTCTGTCGGGGTGACCGTCGCAAGACGACGCCTGGAGTCTTGGTTGCTAGCTGTTAATCCACATTTTGAGGGCATAGCGCAGGCGTTCATGGAGCGGACTGTACATCACACAAACGGCGAGGCGTAGGTTCCGGCAGCTTTTGCGATTCAGTCCAGTTTTTGGACAGCACGCCACTGAAACGATAGTGTACAACAAAAGACACATACATCTCCTCTCGATATGTCCTGGAGCGGAGATGAAGGAAGATTTGTACAATTGATCTCAGCAAGATCAAGGGAAGCGACTGAAGAGGAATTAGTGTCTTGTATCTCAGACATACAATACTGAACGCTTCGAACGTGTTATCGGCCAATATCAACTTCTAGGCCTGGTACGCTGTACCCTTCACTTCCCCAAACGCTCAGACTTCTCAAACCTACTCTCTAAGAAGGCGTTAAACTCATTCTCAACCTCCCACACAAGCACATGCCCTTTCCCTTCCCATACGCGAAACTCGCAGCCTCCTCCTTCCCCACCAAGCTCCTCTCTCAATAATTCAAAGTGATGAAAATCAATCATGCGATCCCCGCTTCCGTGTACGACACAAATCCTTTTTCTTCCGACAGTATCCCCGATCTCTTTGATCTGATTGGGAGATTTATGATGCCATCCCGCGGCGATAGCCTGCAAGGTGAAGCCCTTGCGCGTGAAACCGGTCTTATCTAGCCGCTTATCCAACTCTCCGGCGGCGAAGCGATCTTGATTCAGTGGGAAGTTTTTCTCTGGCGCGTCGTTCTCCTTGTCAGGTAGAGCGAGGAATTCATCACTGAAGAGGCGGTGGGCGATCTCTTCCAGTTGGACGTCGATGTTGCGCGGGAGGAACATGTTGATTCTCTGTCGGAGGTTTTGGATAAATGGTACAGTGCGGACGATGCGAGGGGCCGTGGAGATCAATGAGAGTGATGCAAGATGTTGGGGGATAAGGAGAGAGAGTTCTTGTGAGATCATGCCGCCCATGCTGATACCAACGAGGTGAATATCTCGCTGGGCGTGGATTTCTTGCGTTGGTGAGGAGAGTGTAGTTGGTGAGAGCCAGCCTACATGTTCAAGTAACTCAATCACGTCTCGTGCCATTTCTGAGGTGGTGTACCGGCATGCCGGCTTATCGCTCAAACCCATGCCCCGATTATCAAGCACGAGGCAAGAGTATCGCGCAGACTGATCATGCCCAAAGTATTTCGTTTGTCGCTTCCATGCTGTGCGGAAGGCCCCTAGACCCATAATCCACTGCGCATTGAAGCATTGTCAGTTTGAACTAGATGTCCAGAGATAGATCGAATGGGGAGTAAAGCTCTACGTGTCAGGCAGTAGTAGATGGCCCAGCGCGACTAGGCCATTCACCGCTCCTCCTTATCAAGGAATTCAAATTGATATGCTTGAAGGGAGTCGAAACACCTACAACAATTCTGACATCTCCCTGGCCATGGATCTCCCAGAACAACTTGAATGGTCCGCCGGGACGACCCTTGGCAACATCGCAGTATCCCTCCCTTGTCGGTGGAAGGTCCCATTCGATGGTGCTGAAAGCTGGATGGACAAGGATTTCCGCAGCTTTGAGGGGGGCCATTTGGCAAGCCCACAGTCAACCTCGATGAGGGTTGGGCACAGGAAACAAGTATTAACTATAACAGGCGTGCACGATTGCAGATATTTGACCTCTTGCAAGGCTCGAGCTTGCAATACGGGCTCAAATCAGATAGGCACCAAGTTTAGATGCCCACGCCCTTCGGTTTTTCGGAGGTAAGATCTAGCAAAAGCGCAAGGTGCATGTCTCTGGCGGCAACAGATAGAAACAAGAAATGACATTAATAAGAAGAAGTCTATCCGGGCGTTGAAAAGGAATTCCCTTTCGCGACCCGACGGCGAGATTGGATCGAAGATAATTGCTAAGAGGTCATGACGGCCCAGTTCGCACCACGTAACCGAACTCGGAGGCTGCAAATCTGAGTCTAACCTCTTTGAGCAGGCCCAGTTTGTCCTGGTGGTGTGCAGCATCTGCCATTCTTAGTTCCTTGAGAAGGCACCTGCAAATCTGGAAATCATTAATATATGATATGTTTGAATTTGAAAGATCGAGCGCCAACCCGTTTTCTCAAAGCGACATCTAGACTTTGTTATATGACAGCTCCCAGTCACCTCGGCTATTGCAACAGCCGGAGGCGCAGATCTGCCCCAGATCGCGATCACCATCATACCTACTAGGTGTTGTGTGCAACACAGTCTCCACTGACTGACCGGCTTTCCTGGTGGAAAACCGCAAAACCAAAAGCAAGCCTTAGGCATTGGGTTTCATAGCCCGGCAGACCGATGTCTGGCTGTATTGCCGTTATCAAAGGCCACTTCCAGCGAGTGATATCATGGAGGCCTAGTAGTAGACGTCCAATGCCTAGGACCTTGAGTGTCGACGTTGATCAACGGGTCCGTTATGCACGACACACTGGCACCGAACAAAAGCCAGGATTGCAGCCGGCGTCGAGCGACCTTGTAGAGATCGTCATGAGCCTCCAGTTTGGGACCACTGACTTCCGTGCCCATGAAAGTTAATTGCCCCTTGGTGCTCTTGGACCCCTTCGTCCCCCTGATCAGCAGGTGCCGGGGCGGTGGTAATGAATGACACGCATCTGCACACCATTCCCGCGGTGCCTAAAGTGGCACCCGTAGATCAGACTGCCCTGTCAATCATGTCGATCAAAATGGCGGGGATATCGTGCGAGGAAGTTCGAGAAATCCATCTCAAAGGTTTGGCATCCAGCGAAGGCGTCCAGGTGAAAGTCTTCAAAATATACTAAAAGGGAAAAATGGGTCGCTGTAGGCTGACCTGGGGGACACGTGGTGTGATTCATGTAATGAAATTCAGTTCGTTATAGTAATAGTGTATCCTGCTCAACGCATAGTCCTCGACAGTCCCACTCGCTTTAACCTCGTCGATTTCGTACCGCTCTGTATAGGGTCGACTCATCGGTGCTTTGAGGATCTGTCTGCGGAGCATGGAAGTTATACCAGCTCTCTTCCAAAAGAATGAAGAAGAAAGTAATCCCAATGATTTTCGCCATCAACAATGCCTTCACAATAAACAGTGTCTCCAACCGGTAGCTTTCCTTCGATGTGGCCGTCTGCTGTCCTAGCAGCCACGCCAAAAAAAAATATCAAAGCCCGGTTGTCATTCTGATCCCAGATTGTCATGTTTTCGGTTTTCAGAGTTTCTTTCGATAGTCAAAAAGATACATACAATGACTAAAATAAGTACCATAATATCTTGCCAAATGAGTGTATGGAATGCCGATCGTCAAAAGGAGGGTATAGGCGGCTGGATGTATTTTCTCACTGATCCATCCTGAACATCTCTTCCTCGTCCATTTGGACGTCTCGGTCTTCGCTGATCTCGCGGTAGTTGCGCTCATCGGAAATATTCTGTGTCAAAGTGGGAGGTTGCAGCATCTGCAGCATAGGATTATATACATTTGTCAAGGTGCTGTCAGAAGATTTGCTGTTGAAAGATTGGTACTGTTGTGGCAATGGTGGTACAGGTGGCACGTCAGAGCCCAGATAGGACGGTTTCGTACGAGGAGTCCCGCTGCTGAAACTGAGCCCCGCGGCGGCAGCAGCCAACGTGCCATCGTCCGTGCCAGACGTGCTAGGGCGGAAATCAGTCCCGGACAATCGATGTGGCGGGAGTCCAGGTGAGTGGAAGCTCTCAGCATAAGAGCTAGATACAACAGATCTGTAAGAGCGAGAAAACCCAGTACTGCTGGAGCTGAATCGCTTCGAATCCGGAACTGGATAGACAACTTCACTCATGGGAGGAGGCGTTGTTTCTACCGAGCTGAGTTCGTCTTGCATTTCAGACGAGGATAGACCGGGAGATGCAGAAGAATCCTCGCTCGGGTCGATCGCCACAGAGTCCATATCGAATTGATTCGCTGGCAAATTTTCCGTTGTGGTCATGTTACACAGCACAGAAGCGGCCTCGAGCAGCTGAACTTGCTGGTGCTTGGAGATCAGCAGTTTAGATGTGATCGCCCAGGCCGGATCATGTTCCCATCTAGCAATTCCGGGATTAGTACTGGTGTGGGAAAGAGATCTAAGGAGACATACAAATGCTTGGTGAGACAGCTGCTGTGTTTGTATCCCTTGCCGCAGGTATCGCACCGCAAATCAGCTGCAGACTTTTTGCCTTCGCCCTTGATGAGGTGTGAACCCTCACTTGCTCTTCTGTTCCTGTTCTTTAGGTTCTTGGATGGAGCAGGGGTATCCTCATCATGGGAGTTGTCCTCGACAGCATCATTATCTTGACCAGCTGCGGTGCCCGGTGCTCCACTGAAGTACGAGTGCATGCTTGGCCTAGCACTCATGGATTGTGACTCTGCAGTCTTTTTCGAGCTCACACTCCTCCGGTGACTTTGTATAGGCATTCCAGCCAGGTCACCTTGGTCCCTCAGTGCAGCAGCAATGGCAGCCTGGGCGGTGCTGGAAGCCCCAGAATTGACACTTTTTCGCCGGTTGACTCGGTGGGAAGGGTTCGTAGCAGACAGAGAGATAGAGTGTGAGTGTTGTCTGCCAGACGTAGAAGGGTGTCTAGAGGAGAAACTTCCGGAGACAGGACGGGAAGACGGTTGCTCCTTTGTTTAGAAATCCAGGTCAGCACGGGGTACTGGCCCAGAACGGGCCACGACCACAACTCACTTTTGAGGATGCCATGATGAATGAGGTGAGGAGTAGTATCAGACGACCCTCGAGCTCAAAACTGGAAGCAGCCTTGAGACTGGAGAGTCGTCAAGAAATCGTGGCTCTCAAAGTGGTGAGAGGGTTGCTTTGTGTGTTGTGGGGTGGGGATTCCGCGAGAATTCGCAGGATTGACGAGCGCGAGGGGGGGATTGACGGGCAGCTGCAGCGACGGCTAGAACAATAAAACGCTATATGGACCCGACACAGTGGACTTGCGTGTGAGAGGATGTCTGGCACCAGGTTTTGAATATAGCTACTCGTGGTTGAAGATCAGTGCAAGAAGAGAAAGTTGACGATCGGGCCGCAGTGACCTGGGGAGTGGGAGCGCGGACTGGGTGGAAATAGTTTAGTTGACTTTTATTAGGAATTTGGCTCGGGATTTGCGTGTAGCGGGTGTAGCGTGGTTTGCCGATCGAGTGATCGTGGCTGTGGAGTTTACGCTGTCGCGCTCCCAAAACAGTGAGAGATAGAAGGAACGTGAACTCAGAATGCTAGCAGGCCAGTATACAGATGGAAGGAACTTGTAAACTTGAAAGAGGAAAGAAAAAAAAAAGTAGGGTGAGGCCTTCCTCTTTTTTTTTTACTTGAGGGACCTGCTGATCCAGGTGATTCCAGGACTCCGTATTCCTCGTGCTGATACTCTCTTTTCTTTGGGCCTTCTCTCCCTCCTGACCTTTTGTCTGACTGGCTGACTATGTTCCTTGCTTCTGCCACACTGGCTGCGGGGTCGCCCGTGCCTGGGCTAAGCGTCTCAAGCTCGCGCACCTGGAAATTAATCGCAGCGAGCTCAGGTCCAGTGCACTGGTAACTGTTTCAGGAACCCAAGCGGCAGAAGAGATTGTTCTCACTTGAGCGCGCGTCTCTTCTTATTACCCTTCAGAAAAATAATTTGGGGACAAAACAGCATACTGCCAGTTACCTCGATTTGATGCCGACAAGATCACGGAACGACGGACATGGGTGGGCATTGAGCATGGGTAGCATGGGCATGGGCATCGTCCTTCTCTTCGTACGCACACGATGGCAAAACATGGGGCAAAAAGCTGAAAAGAGCATGGACTGATCAAGTCATGCACACGGGTCAAGGTCATGGGTTACTGGCAGGCCCCAAAAAGCCATCATCCATCAGCCCTGGCCAGCCAGCTTCTTGCGGCGTACCTGACTAAAACTGACTGGCTTGACTGGCTTTCACGCGCCAAAAGATCTGAAGCCAACCAAACACGGCTTGCACACTGACCCCACCAATACCCTCGGTTGCCTGTAGGCCTGAATAGTTAGGGCACCTAGGCTTTGCTGGGCTTGCTAGGCTTGCCAGGCTTGAAGCCCGTGAGGAGGTGCCGTGAGGAGGTGCCCAGTGCATTGTGCCCGCACCACAAGGTATCATTTAGCACCGCTACGGACGCTCCAGGCAATGATGAGCGTATCTTGATTCCCGCTCCAGAAACGACTCTAGCCGCCGCCCTGCGAATCAACGTGTGTGCTTCATGGCTACGCAAGAGCTACTGATTGGGGCGACATGTTCGCCCACTGCTATCCGAGGCGTATGGCTGTCGCAAGGCACCTTATTGGGCCTGATAGGGAGATGGAGCACAGATAATAGAGGAGGACAACGGGCTAGCAGGCAATAGGCGTATGTCCGGCAAGCGGCAGAGACACTATGGTGTTTTAGGGATGCGTGGCCCTTCTCCAAAAGCATGCGAACTGATGCAGAAAGAGCAGTTCAAGGTACAGCAAACGGGGCGCATTCTTACAGGTCCAAGCCAGACACAAGGGAAAAAATCACGCACCTTTTGGATCCCTCAGGCTCACGATGCCGTCATCGAATTGATTTGTGGCTTCTCCAAATGCACGGCTTGCGCAAGACACTGCCACGGCGTGGCTCCGTTGCCCTGGCCTGTCAGTGTTTCGATTTCGACCAGGTCAGCATCGTCACTGGTCAGCGTGGCCCTCGTCATGGTTAAGATCTGGAGACGGCACGAGGCGGGCACCAGTCCCAGCTTGCCTTGTCGGCACTTGAACTTCCAGTACGTGGCCGCTCGGGATGCACAAAGTACGATATCAAAACCGAAAGTTAAGCACAACTCTCCTGCGAATGGCAAAACTGATCGCCCCAAAATTACCCCCCATGTGGAATTGGATACTTCTGACATGGCCTAAGACAAATAATAGATAGTCATGCCTGACGCCAATCTGCCGGCATGCTCAAGGGGCAAAACAGGGCAAGATCCGTTTTGCTGACCGAGATGGACATTGGAGAGCCACCGAGCATGCCGGGTGAAGACAAACAAATAATTTGATAACTGACAGCTGTGCTTGCAGTGAGCCAGAGAACTTTCCCAGCGGGGTTTCAGGTCAGTCTAGCTCGAGTCTCTCTAGTCAACAGGCTAGCTAGCCCGGCTCTAGGCTTCAACTAGCGAACGCGATTTTTTGGCCTTCGAGTGGCACCCACAAGCGTCCACGAGCTGGAGCGGAGATAACTTTCAGCCAATTCAAGAGCCAGTCTGTTTCATCACGCAAAGGGCCACTGTAGTATTGCTCCACGACTGCAGCAAGATATACGACTGATATGATCCCTCGACATGTACTCAAACTGAATGATGCGAAATATGAAGCTCCATTCCTCCGAAACAAGAAGAAACGCGACTCTTTAAAGTTATCTTTGCTATCAAGATTGCTGATAAGTCTCCCACCTCCGTACCAACCGCTGCCCTTACTCCATGCCCGATATCGCACCAGCACGCCATTGTTCTGCTTTGCGGGAAACCATCTTCAAGCGAAACCCCCCATACTCTCCGCGTCGAGTTGCGAATACGGAGTACGTATCGATTGCCCAAATACCATCCACGGCTGAAAATAAATTTCAACCCCCAGCAGGCAGCCGTCGGTTGTCGGAGCTCGGATGGTCAAGGAAGCAGAGGCCGCCGGTTTCCTACTATCCACATACTCGGGGCAGTGTCCGTTAACAGAAGAATGTGCAAGGCTGAGCAGTTTCATTGTGTCCATTGGAAGACCAAGTCCGCCCTGCTGTAGCTTATGTGGTCGGACTTGAGGCCTTGAGGCTCTATGACTACTAATCGTCTCCTTTTTTGATGCCTAGGTCGTCCGTAGTGATGATTTCCTGAGCCCATTTCGGCAGCTCCAATCATGCCTCAGCTCATCTCGTTGTGGCCTCGTGTGCTTGCGCCCCTTTATTCCGGCGCCACGGACCTTCAGTCCCGACTAGACGTCAACATTTCTTATTGTTCTAGACTAGTAGCACCGTTGGAATATTTTCTCTCTCCCTCGATGTGATGATTGCTGCTCTTTGATGAGAGATTCTTTTGAAAAGTGAACCATCTAGGGCATCTACCCGTAGCAGATCCTCTACCTCAAGCTGTGGTGGGGAAGCACCAGCCTCCTGTTCCTGAAAGTGAACTCGAAAGCCAAAAGGAGAATTTCCCCCACATCTTGTCTCAGCTATCATTGTGATTCTGACTGCCGCAACAATGGCGTCCACAACACAATCCTGGGCTGCGGCGACACAATCATGGGCATCCTGGCTACTAGATTCGTACGCCTCATCCGTTTCGCCTTTGGCCACAGACACGTCTTTTCACCATCACGAAGACTCCATTTCAACCTCTGATTCCTCCTACCACGAAAGCCATACTTCTGTGTCGTCAGTGTCAACATCGTCCACCTATGGACCCTACGTCAAAAACGGTCGAGGGGGCGCCGGAAATTTCGTGTGGGAGACAGATCTCAAGCTTGCTCCGCGGTCAACCTCGCCCGTTGACCTCGAAGCAAGTCGACAACCACAGCCGCAGGTATCGCTAGCCGAACGTCGCAGGGCTTCAGCCAGATTAGAAAGCATCAACACAGGAAACGCTATGCGCAGGCGTCAGAATTCCACACATTATCTCGGTGTTGGCCGCGGCGGAGCTGGGAACATTGCCTCGAATGAGATGATTCCTGTTCAGCGGAGTGTTACCTTACCGGCGAATATGATCTCGTCGGCTTCATCCAAACCCCCAAGTCCCAAGCATCAGAACTCATACCCCGTTTTACATGCCGGAAGAGGAGGAGCAGGAAACTTCATTGCGGCGGTTGAGGCCAATGGACGAGTAGAGAGCGAGCGGGAACATGAAGAGAGACTCGCGGCTGAGCAACGACGCGAACAAATCGTTGAAGAGGTGGATGGGTTGCTCCAGCCTCCTCCAGGGGCCTGGCTTGGTGGACGGAGGAAAAGCGGATCGATATACGATGAATGATGAATGATGAATGATGGATTCAGATCTATTCTGAGCATATGATCTTAAATGGGAAGGAACAGCTTTTGCGTGGGAAAGAACCGTTCAATTCGAGGCAGCAAGGACGCAACCCACTAACCCATCCCATTTCGATAAGCGAGTCGACATTACTCCGTCCTTCTCAGCATGACATCCTGCAATGGAATCCTGCAGTAATACTCCTGGACTTTTCATGGGACGTATCTGGAGACGTTACTACTGTTTTTGAAGTCTCGTTTGGTCGCCGACATGAGGAACAACAAAACCGTCGGTCGCCTCAAGATATCCCACATCAGGCACCCGTTGCGATAATGGATTTTTATCAGGCTCCTATGTGAACAATTCTATCACAATATCTCTGATTGATGAATTTAGACGAGACCTATCGGCAAAACTCCCCAACAGACATGTGCGTCTGGGGACGATTGTTTTAAGAGATGGAAACAACGAATTATGACCCCGAGACCAAATTAGAATGACGGAATCTTTCATTGCGAGACGGAGGGATACGATATATGGAAAATTATAATACCTAGTATATAATTGAATATAGTAATGTCAAATCATCAAGCCACATGCTATCCTCCACTCAATATTACGAGACAATAGTGAAATCTAGCTTGGTGGTTTTCCCTCGTCTCAATGAGTATACTTCTGATGAATTGCACGTCGAGGTTGGTCAGCTTAACAAGCATTTAACGGGAATCTAGGAGGAGCATTCGACGAGACGCGTCTGACCATTAGTTCAAGTTCGCCAATTCTCGGTTGAGCAACCAACTCTTTCCGCGCACTTACATTTCTCCAGAAGGCAGAAATTCCATTGCTTTGCTAAATTCGAATTCAATGCATTGTCAGCGATCAGCTCGGGGTTCGCGTGGGATGGACGAAAGCGGCAGGGTCGTGTTACTGGATGGCCGCGGGCAGGATATAGCTACATCTTCTGCAGAGACAACAAGGGCAATTTTGCATGAGCTGCGACTTGGACGTCCCCCTGAGAGCCCCAGAATCCGGTCATACTCTGAGCTGTCAGGAGAGCATCACACTTATTATCGGCCACCTCCTCAGCCACCCTGCAAACGTCTAAGCTGGCAGCTGCGTCGTCTTGGTTTCGCAGAGGGAGTTGAGACGTGACCTTAAGTGGCGAAGAGTCTATCGGCAATTTGTTCGCCTTTGATCTCTCAAGCCATCAAGCTGCTGCGGGTTCTTTGCCAGAAGCCATCGGAATTCTTCCTTGCAAAGCGGAAAGGGAGAATTGGATCATGGCAGAGTTGAAGGAGGTGTTGTGAGAGGTCACATCAAGGAGCAGAACGAGACAGCATTCCTTTGACGGAAGCATCGCATGGCTGTAATGGCATCCTCGTTTCACTGCGATGAGAACGGATCCCAAACTGACATAGCTGCAGTACCTATGAGACACCGCGAGCCTCTGCGCCCCTGAAAGGAGATTTCAATTCAAGGTGTGCCCGCCAATTCGTACCCTCGAGCAGGATACCTATGAATTCCGGCGAACGCGCATGCACTGAAGCACATTTCCTTTGACCATGCAGGTGTACAATCCGAGAAGCAGTACTCGGGTGACAACATACTTGCCTAGTGAGCAGATCGTTAGACCACGAGAGCTGTAGATCATCTTGTCAATCAAGACTGGCATCGAAGAAGACCTTGGAGGGCAAGACAAAGCGACCACCCGCGACGGAGGTCTAATCCTCCTTTGATATTAGATAGAAGGCGAACTCTCCCAGGGCTCAATGATTTTCCTGTCTCATTTAGCCAGCTCTCACGCTTGCCACGGGCTGGTATCATAGATCAAGCGCCACAGCTACGGATCCGATACCGACATCAAGGTAAAAGATCCAGTTTGAAGGGCTCGACACTCGATCCTCCAGGAAGCGGGTAGTCTAAAGATCCCAACTTACGTTCGCACCAGGGCTTCCAGGGACCAGGACTGCGAATCAAGATGCTTCTAGCAGTCGCTTAGCATTGAATCAAATGAACCTGCAGATAAAGCCTTTGTCAGTGACCAACATCGAAAGATAATAGGGTATGATTGTCCAAGAGCTGACTTACAGCGGGAAGAAGTGTCCAAGATTGCTTTTTTGCATTCCGTAGTGTGCGTCCCAAGACTTCAAGGGCGGCGTAAGCCCTGGGGATAGCTGATTCAAGCCCCTCTATCCCGCCCGTCGGGGGCTCTTGGCCGCCTAAATCGCATGGCCTAGCTGCCCTCCCAGGCTCTTAGCCGACGCCAAGACGCTCCATGCCCCCGACAAGAGTAGCTGCCCAGATAGCTAAGAGGAGCCTAGATTCGTCAGCCAAGAAAGTCTTCTTCCACTCAACCTACATCCCTCCGCTGTTCCGCTGCAACCTCATGGGCGTCTTGGACGACTTTCGGCCAAAACCTCCTTAACAAGTTAGGGTGATCCTCGAGATATACACAGTGCCGAGCCTCATGGTTCATGGACCACTGTCTTGGTCCTGCCGGCGCTGGGCCGCTCTTCATGCAGCCCAGTGAGTTTACCCACGAGGAGCTCTCTGGTCGAGATCGCAAGGTTCGATGGAGGCGGGTATGAATCATGATGGCCATATAACGCTCCACACGATGCCCATTCCCACATGTAGAGTCTCATCCATCTTGCCACTCCCATCCCTTCCATCCTTTTGCGCAGCTTCTGTTTGCGCTGTGGCACGCGGAACCAACATCGACCATGTCTTCCTCAGGTCATGACTTCGGCGACGAGAAAATTGGCAGACAGGGCAGTCTGCCTCCTCACCATATGGACGAAACTCCCATCGCCCGCGGCGTACGAACAAACTCTTCTGGCGATGACGAAGAGTATGGCACCGGACACAGAGGGTCGTTGCGCAAACAGTCTGTGGTCGCATCCATCAAGGCAAACTACGGTCTCACCGAGACTCCCACGTACATGACCTCCGACAGTATCAAGGTCACCTACGACAGCACTCATCGGAAATTGAAGCCTCGACATATCCAGCTCATCGGTATTGGAGGCACGATCGGAACTGCGCTGTACGTACAAATTGGACGAGGACTGCTTAACGGAGGACCGGGAGCCCTGTTCCTGGCCTTTACCATCTGGTGAGTAAAACAGCAAAAATGCTCTCAAATATACCGATCTTTCGTGCGCCATTGATAATCCCTATGAGCCTGTTACCATCATTGACAAAATCGATCGCAACAAATAGGTGTACCTTCATCCTCTGCGTGACCAATTGCATGGCCGAAATGGTGACTTACCTGCCCATCTCTTCGCCCTTCATCCGTTTCGCGGGTCGTTATGTCGACGAAGCCTTCGGCGTTGCAGCGGGATACAATTTCTTCGTCTTCGAGGCTATGTTGGTGCCCTTCGAGATCGTCGCTTGCAACGTCATTATCCATTTCTGGAGCGATATCGTCCCTGCGGGCGGCATCATTGCCATTGTCATCGTGTGCTACGCGCTGGTGAATCTCTTCGCGGTGCAGTGGTACGGCGAAACAGAGTTCTGGCTCGCGCTCGGCAAAGTCTTGCTGATCGTCGGATTGATCATCTACACTTTCATCGCCATGTTAGGAGGCAATCCACTGGGTGACAGATTTGGATTTCGGTACTGGAACAACCCTGGCTCATTTACGGAGCTATATTATGGCGGTTCATTGGGCCGATTTCTCGGCTTCCTCCAGTGCCTGATCCAAGCGAGCTTCACCATCGCCGGGCCTGACTACGTCTCGATGGCTGCTGGAGAGGCCGAGAACCCGCGGAAAGTGCTTCCCAAGGCATTCAAGGCCGTCTTCTACCGGCTGACTGCTTTCTTCATGCTCGGCTCCCTCTGTGTCGGTATTTTGGTTCCTTACAACGATGAGGAACTCACCGAGGCTTTCTCCTCGGGCAAGCCCGGTGCAGCCGCCTCGCCGTACGTGGTTTCCATGAATCGACTGCGCATTCAGGTCCTTCCCCATATTGTGAATGCCATGGTTCTGGGCAGTGCCTTCTCTGCGGGAAACAGCTACGTCTATTGCGCGAGTCGAAGTCTCTTCGGACTCGCGCTCGAAGGAAAAGCTCCCAAGATTTTTGCCAGATGCACCAAGAATGGCGTGCCTATCTACTGTGTCGGGCTGGTGCTGTTGATTAGCTTGCTGAGTTTCCTCCAAGTCAGCAACAACGCTGCCGTGGTGTTGAGCTGGTTTGTCAACTTGGTTAGTCTACTCATCTATGCTCGAAATTTTCTTTGCACCCAAAAAACTGACGTTCTGGAAATTTTACAGGTAACGGCCTCGCAACTCATCAACTTCTCTGTCATGGCATTCACGTTCATCAAATTTCGCAAGGCCCTCGTGGCCCAAGGGGTGGATCTCAACACCCTGCCCTACAAGTCGTGGTGGCAACCCTTTTCGGCCTACTACGCACTGACCGGTACTTTCATCATGACCTTTGTGGGCGGGTATACCGTCTTCCTTCCAGGTTTCTGGGACGTACCGACTTTTCTATTCAGCTACACAATGATTGGAGTCTTCCCCGTCTTGTTCATCGGCTGGAAGGTGATCAAGAAGACAAAGTGGCTGAAGCCCGAAGAGGTTGATCTGAGGCAAGGCCTCGATGAGATCGAGGAGTATGAGAGAAACTATGTGCCCAGAGTACCCAGGTGAGTTTTGTTTATTCTACTTCCCTTCTCGACTTTTTCTCCACGTCATTCGGTGCACCATCCTCCCATGTCGTATTTGGAAGCCAGAGCTAACCACAGGATTTCTCTGCCTAGGAACACGTTCATGAAATACTTCGACAAGGTCTTTAGCTAAACAAAGAACATCCGGCGTGTTAGCTTATACTTGCAAAAATACGAAACCACCAGACGAGAAATATAGCTACAGCTAAAACTGACAATTTTATACCAGAAGATAAAAATACACTTACTCGCTCCCTCGCATAGTCCCTCAAACCGTTAGAAGCTGCTCCATGAATGCACCAATCTGGCGCTCACGATCGACAAGGTGAATCTCCAGGATCCAGTGCCTCTTAGCCCCATCCTTTCCTAGCTTCCCCATTGACTCTGCGTTACCCTCTGTGATATATAAGGATATTTTGTCGTTGGGAATCCGTTCATGCGGGAACGAGCCTACTAAGTGGCCGGCGATCTGGCCACCAAATTCCCAGCCGGCCTTTTGTGCCTCGACGCAGGCGATTTCATAGAGCTCGCCGCCTGTCATGTCCGGGTTGGCAAGGAAGCGCTGCCTCACCGTCTGCCACACGGGCTCCAGGGCGTCGCGCAGCTTGAGTTTCAGCGGATCAGAGCCCAGCACGAACGTGCGGCCGAAGTCGGCTTCCCAAGCTTCGAAGACTGGGCCTAGGTCCACGAACAGAATGTCGTCGTCTTGGATCACTCGGTCAGGTGGGTTCTCGGCATAGGGAAGTAGTGTGTTGGGACCACTGCGCACGACGCGCTTGTGCCAGTGCGTGCGTACATTGTGTCTCTTGGTACCCAAGGCATGGATCTCGTCGCTCAGTTCCTTCTCGCTAACGCCAGGGCGAATGAGTGTCTGCGCAATTTCGTCGAAGAGCGATGTTGCCAGTGTCTGGGCGTGTAAGAGCTGAGATGCCCGATCCACTTCATTTATTACGCCGGGAGCTGCCGCCGCCGCTGCCACTGTGGCTGTCGACGCAATTGCAGATTCCATTGTTGTTTATTTTGATTTATGGTGATTGTCGTGTGTGTTGGGAGAAGTTAGAGCAGGGCTGTTGCTGGTGGGTGGAGTATATTCAGCCGAGGAAGTACTATGTAGAAAGATTTACGTACCTCGCACCGGTCCCTCATAGGAGATCAACGCTCTCTTTTCTTCTCGCTTACGTAGTTTGCAGATACATCGTAGATTGCAAAGCATGATGTCTCTTCGCAGAAATCTTTTTGCCGCGATCCGTTGTATGGTTATATAGTTCTTCTAGCTGAGAGGAGCTGTTTCCAAAAGCCATGTACAATTCCTGGGTAGCTATTCTTCTCCTTCTCTCACAGTCAAGGTCATTAGCGGCTCGCGAGGTTATCTTCCCCCCTGTGGCTCCTCTTGTCCGCAATAGAGGTGGTCATGCAGGAGAACAGCAGTACCAGTCTCCAGTCAGCTCGGGCTTAGACAAGGATCCGTTTGCGGCGATCGAGAAGTTTGCAGGACTGGCAACGTTCGCAAATCTACCTTGGGTGCACTGTTTGTCGCAGGACGAAGCTGTGGAGAAGTACGACATAGCTTTTCTTGGAGCGCCGTTTGATACAGGTACCACTGCCCGACCAGGAGCACGGTTTGGACCGGCTGGTATTAGATGGGGCTCGAGACGCATTGGCCCCCCGATGGCATGGGATGCATATACCCATGAAAATACCTTTCTCAAATGGGCACGCATCGTTGACTGCGGCGATGCGCCCTTGACATTTTTGGACAACACTGTGGCCCTGGATCAGCTCGTCAAGGCACACAAGACAATATCAGGCCGAACAGCAAATACTTCCGAGGTCGCGAATGTCCCTCGGATCATTGCCCTAGGGGGCGATCACACCACGACGTTGGCGGCTTTGCGGTCAACTGTCAATCACTGGGGTCCTGTCAGTGTCATTCACTTTGACAGCCATATCGATACCTGGGGTAAGATCACTGTGCAAATTCGTCTGGCTAGCCACTGAACCCGTGTTTCACAGACCCCAAAGTTCTAGGCGGCGGCATCTCGCACTATGCGGGTCTGAACCACGGTACATTCCTGCACATCGCGCACGAAGAAGGGCTACTTCTCAACGATACGTCAGCACACGCGGGGATTCGCGCCCCTTTCATCAACAAGAAACATGACCTGAAGAACGACAAGCGGTGCGGCTTCGAAATCATCACCGCCCGTCAAATCGACCAGATCGGCGTTTCGGGCATCGTTGACAGACTCAAGTCCCGCGTTGGTGACACGAATGTGTATATCTCCGTTGACATCGATGTCCTGGATCCGGCGTATGCGCCAGCCACAGGTACTGCTGAAGTTGGAGGATGGACGACCAGAGAGCTACTCAGTATTCTGGATGGCTTGGAAGGTCTCAACATCATCGGGGCTGATGTGGTGGAAGTTGCTCCGATATACGATAATCCTGGAGAGACGACTGTTCTGGCGGCGGCAGAAGTTGCTCACAGTCTCATGAGCTTGATGGTCGAGACGCCTGTGAAACCGTTGGAGAAGGTGCGGACCTGATGGGCGTGCAGGATATTCCTTACAAGTTGTGTCGGCAATAGAGTACCTCCATAGGTAGGTAGGCACGATTGTATATTGCCATCTAGAGTTGGGTTGGCTTTCTAAGCCGATGTGAAGAGCCCGGTTGTATTGTGTCGGTCACGCTACCCCTCCTTAGCCCTCGGCGATATCTCATGTCTGGTCCAAAACTTACAGCAGAGTTCCTGATGCTCGGCGTTCGAGAGCATTCGGATACTCTACTAGAGTTCTCCGAATAGCGATCGACCGAAGGGACGCTCGATAAAGCAAAAGCCTGCGTGGGCGAGACAGGCGGCTTACTGAACCCCCCCTAAACTACCTATTGTAGGCAGCTAAAGCTATCCCTACAACGCTCGCTAGGAGAAGGAGCCCCCGTCCCTTAGATGGCCCAGCGAGGGGCAGTTATGTACACAGCCTCACTTGCCCCTCCACACTCCCTGAACTCACATTGATGCGCGCTGCCCCTCATCCATCCAGACTCTCGTCTGGCTTAACAGAGGCGCCCCACGACACCCGCCTACCCTAGGTAGGCTTGACGTGCTGTTTTCCTAAAGCTGCGCGAAGCGTATGTAATCAATCCATCATGCGCACAGCACACTTCGGTCACTGGGGCATTCCTATCACAGTCTACCTCAACATTTGCCTCTTCAGAATCTTCGACTGACTGACTTCTTCGTGTTGGACCCGTCTTCTCGTGGAACAGGAAACAAACCCAGAATCTCATTTAAACACGTCCAGCGAAACCATGGCCGATCCAACCTCTCCGAGTCCTTATTCAGAGAACAAAAAGTTTGAGCCGAAAGTGCCCGTTGAGCTTAACGCTCCCAAGACCGACGAGATCACACTGGATGAGTTGAGTAAAAATGACGGTAAGGCCACCCCTCCACAGCCAAAATGAACGAAGCTGGTCAAGTCCACTGCGCTCAGGAGAGTTTTGCGCTGAGACAGTGGCCTTTTTTCGACGACAGGAACAAATCCGGAGAGACCGACCTGGGTAGCGATCAAAGGAACTGTCTTCGACGTGTCCAAGAACCAAGCATATAAAGAAAAAGGCCAGTATCATGGTACGCAGACACCCACACACATCCCCCACATCTCATTTGCTTGGGTTCGCTGACATCCATCTGTGCCGGTGTCTTCCCCAGTCTTTGCCGGAAAGGACCCTTCCCGCGGTCTCGCTCTCTCGAGCCTGAAGCCCGAAGATTGCGTCCCTCACTGGGACGATCTCGACGACAAGTATAAGACCGTCCTTGACGAGTGGTATACCTTTTTCAGCAAGCGCTATAACATTGTGGGCAAGGTCAGTGCATTCAACTCGTCACAAAAGTTATGAAGAAGGAGCAGGAAAGAATAGAGACGAGCGTGATCATAGTCGATAAGACAAAAACAGAAGAGAGAGCTGTGTGACAAGAATCAGGCAGGCGATTGCAATGAGCAGATTGAACGATTTGAGCAGCAGTGTGGCTCAGAATGCGCAGGTTGTTGCTGTCTTTGAACAAGAAAGATACAAGCTTGCTAACAGCCGCGAACCGGGCCTGTAGGTTGCGGGCGCTCACAATACAGGAGGCACATAAGCGAAACGAGGGCAAATATATGACCAGTATTGAAGACCCGGAAGGGAGCGATGATACCCTCGAGAGGACGACAAGATTTGGAGAACAGCGACCACCTTTGAAATTGAGAACTGCCAATATCATGGAGGGAGAGCTATTTCATTCTGCGACACAATCTCAAATTCTGAGATTCGAATTGCATCCTCACAAAATCATGTCATGCCTTGCGCGTCTTTCGCGCCTGGCGCTTTTTGGCGATGATTCTGTTGCGTTTGGCAACGCGATTCTTTTCCTCTTCGGTTGCGGGCGCGTTCTTGATGGCCTGGGACTTCTCGTCATCAGTGGTCTTGTCATCGCCTCGCTTCCTCTTTTTAGTATTTCCCTTCCCTTTCCCATCACTGTTGTTGTCTCCTTTTCCTGCGTCTTGCTTGTCGAACCTGTTCTTCTTATTGCCACCTCCTTCTTTGGCCTTGCGCTCTCTTTCACTCCTACGCTGCATCACTTGAGCATTCTCAATAGCGAACTCGACGATGAGCCGCTTCCCTCTTTCCCCTTCTCCATCCTTGCCTTTGACCATGTGTCCGTTAAGCCAGCGCAGCCCTGCTAGTGCATTGCGATGGCCGACGTATTCAATGAATCCGTACCCTCGACTTCGACCAGCTCCTTCTTTGACCTTGCTGCCTTCTTTGTCCTCGAACACGACTTTTGCTTGTGTAACGATGCCCTTGCCAGACTGCTTACGTTTACGCTCAGCCTCCTGCATCTCTGGACCGCCGCGGCGCAGCTCGTCTCGACTTAGTGGTTGGCGCAGACCCGCTTTCACGTCCTTGGCAAACCCGACGACGGCTTCTCGCGCCAGCGCCTTAAGCTCTTTACTTCCAATGGCGCGCGGTAGGTTCCTCACGCTCAGACGTACCAGGCTGAGACACAGGTTCGGGCTAGATTTGATGAGCCGTTGCCGCTGGCGCGCGCTGGCTTCGCGGATGTCAAGTTCCGCTTTGCCTAGCTGCTCGTACAGTTTGGACCCTTTCGCGACGGAGCCCTCGGAGAGCAGATACAGGCGCCGCTTGTCGCGGTCTCGGGCGTCCCGCTTTTCGCTCGCTTCATCGGCGCGGCGCGCGGCGCCTTCGCGAGTCAATGCCCGTGTTACCTGCAGCACGCGGCCTTCAAGGGTATATTTGCCTGAGGGGTCAGAAGCCTCGTTCTCGAGAACCGAATGCTTGACTGCTTCGCCTCGCCTTGGTTTCGTTTTGTCGTTACTTGTCGATTGCCCGGCAGAAAGTGTGTCGTGCTTGGGGGCGCTCTTGACGCAGGCTTTGGCATCGTCGAGATTGAAGAAGCACACAAAGCCCGTTCCGCGAGGTCGCTCGGTCTCCTGGTCGTAGACGACTCGCGCGTAGCGTATAGGTCCGAACGAAGAGAAATGTTCTCTCAAGGAGTCATCGTCTGTAGTGTAGGGAAGATTGCGGACAAACACAGTGGTGTCGTTCTTGTTCTCGCGTGGTTGTTCATCGGAGACGTCGCTGTCTGGATCCGATTCATCCTTCTCATCGTCCTTGAGGATGGCATCGAAGTCATCCACTGGGTCCTCGTCTGAAACGCCATCATCTTCCATACCACCGTCCTTGTCGTGAGATCCATCGTCCGAAGTCGCCTCAGCCTTAATACCTCCTTCTTGTACATTATCTTCGGCATGCTGAGCCTGCTCCGCACTATTTGGCTGTGTACTGTCGTGATCAGCGTTTCGCGCCTGCTCCCAAGTTTCCTTGTCCACCGCCCAATCTACAGCCAGCGTGCGACCGTCGATCTCTTTACCATTGACTCCAGCCAGAGCCTTTTCGGCGTTCTTTTTCCCTCGGATGACAACAATGCCGAAGCCGTACTGTACTCTGGGACCCTTGGTGGGCACAACTGCGTGCTTCACTTTGCCATAACTGCGGAAAAGGGCTGCCAGATCATCCGATGTTTTGATACTCCAGGGTAAATTCCTCACAATGAGCCTTGGCGGTTGTGTCTGAGCCAGATTTCTCTCTCTCTCGGCTCGTAGTTTCAAAGCCGTTGTGTTTACAGCATCTTTGCCTTTGATTTCAGCGTCTCTGTGTCTCGACTCGGCCGGCTCTACCTTGATCTTCCTCCCGTCCAGCACTGAGTCATTGAACTGCGCAACGGCTGCTTGAGCATCTTCAGCGTCGGCAAACGTGACAAAACCGAAGCCCCGAGAGACTTTTGTTTCGGGATCGATGACCACGGTGGCATGTTTGAGGGGAAACGACTGGGAAAAATGTTCTGTTAGGCGCTCGGTTGTGACAGAAGCAGGCAGTGAGCGGACGAAGAGGGAGCGTCTTTGGTCTTTCGAAGGGGTTGGTTCATGGTCGTGGCTGGCTTTTTCATCTTCGACGTTGGGACTGACGGCTTCAAAGCTGCCATTAGACAGCTTGCGCCTTTTAACATCTTGAGCCATGCTGCGAATTTGGGTGCAGTAACCAGTGCGGTGAAGATGTAACAATTTTTTTTTTTGGAAAGCCCAAATTTTCTCCAACTTGAAATTCAGCGAAAGCGGAGTTCAAGTTGGACTTCACTTGATCACCACCTGCTCCGACGTATTGAATTTTACGGTCAAGCGGAGTTCACAACTTCACCGAATGCTCAGACAAGGCACCTTCAGAGTCAACCTATTTATCTCGCCACTGAGCACACCTGAACACCCTGTGCATAATCCCACGCGTCTATTTCAGTTCATGAGCTGATTCGTAAGTAATTTACTCGTGCGGTTCTGTCTGGCCCAGAGCAAAAGATGCCAGACACCCCCGACCTTGATGTCAGCTTCAGAGAAACCCTCCTCGATAGATCATCAGCAACCCAGCAGACTGCCAGCCCTGCTACGAAAGTGGTTCAACATCAGCCACAGGCTTTACCGTCGAGACAAGGTCCCTCGGCCATCCTCGTTTCTACGCGACAGAAAGGCAATCCGATCCTGAAACATGTCACTCAACTACCCTGGGAATACTCTGACATTCCGTGTGACTATGTCATTGGTGCTACAACTTGCGCTTTGTTCTTGTCTCTGAAATACCATCGATTACATCCTGAGTATATCTACAGCCGAATCCGCCAACTAGGTAAGCTCTACAACCTTCGCATCTTGTTGGCCATGGTCGACATCGAAAACCACGAAGAGGCGTTGAAGGAGCTGTCCAAGACCTCGATGATCAATAATCTCACGTTGATCCTGTGCTGGTCCTCCCAAGAAGCAGGTCGTTATTTAGAACTATTCAAATCTTACGAACACGCATCTTCTGCCTCAATCCGAGCTCATCGAGCAGAGACATATCAGGAGAGCCTCAATGAGTTCGTCACAACCCCTCGGTCTATCAACAAAACGGACGCTGCGAGCTTGATCATGAATTTTGGTTCTCTCCGGGCGGCCGTAAATGCTCAGCCAGAAGAACTCTCTCTCGTTCCAGGTTTTGGTGAGAAGAAAATCCAAGACTGGTACCGCACGCTGCGCGAGCCCTTCCGAGTGAAACGAGCTGCCAAATCCAACACAACTCTTCTGAGGCAGGAAACATCTATGGCTACGGACGGAACCGGAACCCCTGACTCGGGACCACCGAGCACGGTCGTTCCTATTTCTATCGGCAGCGGTCCTAGTTTGAATAAAGAACCTACGACTGGTGCCGCAACACCGGGGACCGTTGAAGGGGGGCCTACCCATAAACGGCCTCGATCTGAAGACGAAATAGACGACGACCTGGACGAAGATGAAGAAGCCGCTCTGCTCGCCCTTGCTGAAGCCGAAGCTACGAAGGCCAGTACAGAAAAAGTGCAGCAAGCACCTATCCGGGCACCTCCTCGAGACGAACCAGAGCTGAGTGCGGGCATCGCTGCAGCTCTTGCGAAACTGCGACAAAATCAATGAAAAGGGGATCGATTATGTGATATGTTCACTTTGTGCGCTTAACATGCATTGGTGTAGCGCTCTTATGTCAATCTTTGTCGCCTCATATTGCAGGGGCGGAGTGCAGATGCGCGAACTGTCCCCTTGACCGAACGGTCTAAATAGGCATCTTAGATCTGATGCGTATTTGTGGCACGGTACCCAGGCAGGCTATTTGTCACATCTGTGCATGGCACCCCGTGTCGCTTCGAGAAGGTGTTGACACCGACGAGGCCGACAGTAGGCGGCCTAGTGCCCCGAGAAATGCACAGCCACCACTGATACCTAATCAGCTTCTTCCTTCCGTGGAGCGGATTCTACCAACTCTCGAACATCTCAACACGATTAAAGAACGGGATTGTAACATCAAACGAATGACCACTTCCATTGATAAACCCTCAGGTCCCTCTAGTTTGTTCGTTCATTGTCACCTGGCACCCCCCCACCTCTCGGATCATATGCCCGATAAGCACAAACACAAAAATACTCGTACCTACTATCTTTGGAATGACTGGAGGTTGGAATGCCGTAGCAGCATCAGTCAGCGGCATCAATCCCGCCGCCTACGGCACACAAGGTGGTCGTATGTTCCGCCCTGTGATAACACCTACTGAGTACACCGACGACACACTGATGACTGTGCCGGTCCTTGAGACGACGGGCTCTCAACCACAACAGCCTGCAACCGAATCTATCTCATTCGACAGACTTACCATCGCCAAAGAAGCCAATAAGCGCAAGTCAAGAGAGCAGAGACTCTTCTCCAGCCTCCAGTCATCCAAATTTAATGCGCTCTTGGATAAACGCGTCAATGTCACCATACGCCAGGTGTCGAGAAGCGAATATCAGAAACATTATATGAAAGATGAGCATGGGCGGTATGTAGGCACAGAAGACCCGGCTGAAGATTGCATCTTGAGTGAAGAAGATGCCGCGCGATGGAGATCAAGATCTGGAAATGAGGAATTACTAATTGATCTTGGGCAAGATGAAGGAGGCTGGAGGAGAACGACAGAAAGTGCCGGTGTTGATGGCAGACTGAGCATCGACAGTCAAAGTGCTTTCGGTGCTAAGAAGAAGAGCAGGTTCGGACTCTTTCGAGGGCCCAGAGGCGGATACCAGGAGAAGGGGGTTCTTCGTTGACATGAGGTCGAAACGATGACAGCGCTCTCAGTAACAAAACGCGAAGGATCATAGCGCAGCGCGGAGTTGATATTATGACTTTGGTATCTGCGAACAACAGAACAAGGTGCAATGAGTTCGAAATACCTATGTAATAAGTATCGCATCATGCCAGTAGTGATTCCCGGCCACGAGGATCCCCAATTTCTAGGCAGCTTCAGGCATCAAGTGAGGATTCTAGGCTACGACATTTCAGGATGCCACAGCCGAAGCCCCGAAAGGCTTATCTGCCTTAAGGCATTTTTCTCACCGGCGCATTTCACTCGAACTGCCCTTGTGCGACCCTCACCAATCTGCTTTTGCACCATACATCGCCCTCGTATCGGTGGAGGTTTATGCCCCCTCCAATGGCAAAGTCCGCCATCTGAAGGGCGAAGCACGTCATTCGACGGAGGGAAAAAAAGATTCTGCTGTCACATCGGCAGAGGAGAGAGGGTTACGGAAGTCAAATAAAAGCAGGTTGGGAGGCTGACACACAAAATGGCGTCGGCGGACGAAGCTGCTCCTTTGCTAGGTGCCACGAGCTCGAGTTCAACAGCTTCGTCTGGGTCTGCCGTCAACATGGCTTCTGACGCCTTGCTGGAATCCGGCAGCAAGAAGATTCACAGTCACGAGGAGCCAACAACGGTATCAACGTTTTGGGAGCCTCGTGCCCAACAAGGCGATTCTTCGGCGCTCGATGAAGCGGATTTCGTGACTGTCAAAGAGGATCGAGATCTCAAGAGAGGACTTCATCAGCGCCATGTGTCGCTCATTGCTATCGCCGGAGCTATCGTACGTCTATGTGCTTACATTGTGCGTCTTCCTTTGGACTCGGATTAACCCGATCTCCAGGGAACAGGCCTCTTCTTGGGTCTTGGAGGATCGATACAGACTGGTGGGCCATTAGGAGCCTTATTGGGCTATGCAACCGTTGGTCTCATTGTATGCTGTGTCCAATTTGCGCTCGGGGAGGTCACGGCATTGCTTCCTGTGACCGGGTCATTTGTTCGCCATGCTGAGCTGTTGATCGACCCAGCCTTTGGTTTTGCCATTGGGTAAGTTCCAAGTCTGATGTGCTTTATCAGCGCTGTATCAAAGCTGACCGGCGACTGCCAATAGCTACAATCTCGTCTATGGCAACTGCCTTTCCATCCCGACCGAGATCACGGCGATCTGCGTACTGTTCCAGTACTGGACCGACATTAATTCCTCGCTCTGGATCATCATCTTCATCGCTCTCACAATCGCCGTGGGACTCTGCTTCATTGGCATCTTTGGAGAAATTGAGTTCTGGTTTGCGATTCTCAAGATCGTCTTCATCGTGTTCTTGATCCTGCTGGGTTTAATCATCGACCTTGGTGGTGTCTCGGGCACCCCTCGAATCGGATTCCGCTACTGGAAGCACCCAGGCCCGTTTGTAGAGTTCATCGCCTCCGGCTCGTGGGGGAAATTTCTGGGCTACTGGGCCGTCATGAGCAATGCGGTCTTCAGTTTTGCAGGCACGGAATCCCTCGCCATGGCTGCTGCCGAGACACGCAATCCGCGCGTGGCGATCCCAAAGGCTTGCAAAAGAGTCTTCGTGCGCGTTGCCACCTTCTACATTCTCGCCGTTCTGATCGTGGGTATGCTCGTCCCCAGTGATGACGAGAGACTCGATGACGAATCTGGAACTGCGGCACAAAGCCCATTCGTCATCGCCGCCAGCGCGGCGGGACTCAGCGGTATCCCTTCCCTCGTCAACGCCATCGTGATCACTTCGGCTTGGTCAAGTTCAAACCAAGCTCTCCTTTCCGGTACTCGTGTTCTGTACGGCCTAGCTCTGAAAAACCAGGCACCCAAGGTTTTCCTGCGTACGACTTCCTGGGGTACACCGTATGTGTGCACATTGTTCTTCGGTGCATTCATGTTTCTTGCGTTTATGAGTCTCTCGGACGGCGCGTTGACGGTCTTTTGGTGGCTTGTCGACTTGACCGCCTGCGGTGTATTGATTTCCTGGATCACAGTGCTTTTGAATCATTTCCGTTTGATGCAAGCCATGAAGGCCCAGGGCATGGCGTTAGATATGCTACCTTGGCATTCTAGATGGACTGGTACGTTGCTCTCTCCGTTCCCGTTTGTGATAAACTCTTTCAGGGCGTCTGACCTCTTTTCTTCAGAATTTTCAACACCCGTGGCTTTGGTTTTCTGCATTATAATCCTCTTGACAGCGGGTTTCCCTGTCTTTACCAAGGGAAACTGGTCCACCAGTGGCTTTATATCATCATATCTGTGAGTCCATCCCCATACAACACAGCACACTCCACCGAAGTAAAACGCCCTCGTCCCTCACTTGCCCGTATCTTTTCTTTTCTCAAGAACATTGATTCCAATGATTTGGTGTCCTCTGCATAAACTAATCTTCTTCCGTCGAAAACGACAGAGACATCCCCCTCGTCATAACAGCCTACGTGCTGTGGAAACTGTACAAACGTACCAAGATCGTCCCACTCTCCGATATCCCGCTGCGTGAAGCTCTGGCACGCACAGCCCAGGATATGGAGGCTACGACCTCGACGACAACGAGGATCGGGGCAAGTGAGACCGAGACGAAGAAACCCAAGCTGCAGGCCGTGTGGGAGAAAATTGGAGGATGGCTTTGGGATTGAGACAAGCCGTTTTATTAAACTCAGTATAGAATCTAGACACGAATGATCTCGATTTTCGTTTTATAATTATGATTTTTTGGACATGCGTGTGAAGCATTTAGGTAGCCAAGCTGCTAGGGAGGATAAGACGGTGAAGCTTTCACCTCCGAGCCTTCGTCTACATACATATTCATATCTACGTCCTCCTCTCCTTAAATATCTAGGTGCCCGGTTAATTTGTTCAATCCCCCTTCTTCGGTCGACCGACACAAGCTAGCGTGCATCCCCCTGAGGCTGAGCAGGAAGAAGGCTAATAAGTCCAATATTGACTCGATAGCCATAACGCATTGAGCCTAGTTATTGCACCTGAATAATCAGAGCGAATCATAGAATAGTGGCTTCAGCCGTATCCAGACGCCGTAATATTATGCATCTTGAGTACCCATCCAGCACACCAAACACAAGCCAAACTCCTATTGCAGACCTGTTTTTTTCCTGCGGACCTAGCGTTCCATATGCATCTGTTGACCGAAACAGTACATCATATTTCGAATCCCTTGTAACCCTCCACCAAGCCATCTGCCGCTTTGGTGACAGCCACCCACTCAGGTACGTAGTGCATGGCCTCATCAAAGGCGGGAATCACGCCTTTCTCATTGGCATCACTCCACAGACAAACTACCTTCCCCTGCACTGTGCTCTTTGCGCCGGTATGGACGTTTCCAAGGCTAGACGGAGTATTCCAATTCACATCCACTGTCCAAGCTTTTCCCCATGTACGACTCCAAAGTCGAATCTCCTGACTGCCTGTCTCAGGAACAGGGACAAATCGCTTGTCCCTTGGTGCCTGATCCTGAACATGGAAACTTGTGATTGGAACCGAGTCGAAAACTATTTTGCACGCGCGGGTGTTTTTGCCGTATAGCACAAAGCGAGCTGCATTTTCGCTGTCACTGCTGTTGAGACGAGTGACGTTGAACATGAGCCAGCTGCTGTATGACTGATTAAAGTGTGAACCAGTGAACGGTAGGCTGGCGACATTTGGTGGTATTCCCGACCAAGAACAACGATGCATATTGCTGGAGTTGGTTGGTCCAGCACGTGTACAAGTGATGTCTTGCCCAGCGGAGCTAGGTATGTAGCTCAGGGCGTGACGTGTGTAAGGTGACACACCCATCAAAGAAACAGTATTATTTCCTCCTTCGAGGTCGATTTGTTGTTGGAAGTACAACTTCAGTCTGTTGTCCATGGAAAATGGAAAGGCGGTCAAGTTGTATATAAGAGTGCCGATGAGAACCAAGAAGAGGAATATTGGTACGTGCCAGGTGAATCGGTGGAGTATGGCTACTAGCGGAGAAAATAGTAGGATGGTGAAGACGGCAATCAAGATGTACAGCAGGAACATGGAGCTCCCGTCCTGTCCCGTTTGGTGCAACCCCTCGGTCAGTAACAGGCTGATCTGTCCGACAACAATAACGTTGATTGGAACCAGTATGAGTATCTGCAGGAGCCATAAGAAGGTCCACTGACTTTTGCTCCAGTCTGGTTCGGCCACTGAATTATTCTTATCATCGGCATCTTTGGTGCTAGGGCCAACTTCTTCTTGTTCGCGGTGATATCCTCTCCTCAGCAAGCTAGATCTCTCCGTGGGTTCTTCTTCATTATCTGCGGGATGATCTGAATATTCTTCTGGGCCGGAACTTGAGGCGGCCTGGGTAGGGAATGCATCGTCGAGAATGGCCGCATCTTGGCAGTATGTAGCTTTCTTAGCAAGGGAGAATAGCTCTAGATACGCAAACCATGTCGCCAGCCAAACGAGGGCAGCATATATCAAGATGAAATATAGACCAATCAGATCAAAGTGTTCCTCGAAGACCACCGCAACAACTAGCAGAGCCCACCAAGCTGTCCACATCCAAGAGAAGCCGTAGACTCGAGTCAGTGATGAAGGACGCGCGTAATCGGCGGCACGGGAGAAGAACCATGCCACGAAGACGAACGCAGAAATCATCATCGACCAGACTGCCCATTCACTGCTGTGGGCAATGTATTGGTTCTCTTTGAAAATGAGATAGGCCAGAGCAATTGGCGCAGCGCAGGCCACGAGCAAGATTAGCGGAAAACGGAAGAATCCACGCCAGCCATACAATTTAATCTTCTCTTCTCCGCTGGAATGATGAACATAGCCAGCACCAGAGAAAAGGTAGAACTTGTCGGCACTATAAAGCAACGCAACAGTGAGTAATAGGATAACCGGGCCCGCGACAAGAAGGCTGACAGATAGAGCAAAGAAGGTATGGGCTCTCATGATGGCGAACGTTTGGCCCAAAATGTCGAACCAGAGAGAGCGATTGCCTTGTACCTTATCGGGATTGAGATCTGTCTTCAGGGAAGCTGAAGTAAGAGCCTGGGAGGTAGCTACAGCTGCGGACAGCATGTGCCACAAGGAACTTTTGCCTGTATGCCGTGAGTCATCCTGATCAGTATGGTAGCGTGCTCTAGGCCCGATGAAGGCGACATCAAGACCACGATAGCCCAGTTTGCCATTGAATATAACGTAGTCTGTCTGACTTCTCACTAGACCTCGATTGAAGCCGTCTGCTGAAATTGACGAGCCAAAGGGGTACTTTGAGTGCGCATACGCCTTGGTCACTGCCTCGTCAGTACTCCGGAAAAGGGCAGCTCTTCCTCCAGCACCAGCTCCTTCGAGGTTGAGAAACGAGCTGACAAGCTTGGACATGGGATGCTGGCTGAACACGTTGGCACCATTCAAGAAATCTTCCTCGCCGTTGTTGAAAAGAAGCACCACTCCGTTCTTGGGGGTATTCTTTGCAGTGGTGAAGAACCTCAGAAGCTGAAGGACGCATATCACACCCACGCCATCGTCGGTTGACCCGAATCCTGTCGAGACGCTGTCATAGTGAGCATTCACCAAGACTGCATTTCGAGTAGAAGGTTTTCCAGCCGGGTCCATCCACCATTTTGATGCGTCATCTTGTTTGCCTCGCACGTAGACGATAATGTTGGTCCCTTCGAAATACACCGAAACGCCTGGACTGGGGGCAATACCACCGGACGAGTAGGTCAAGTTGGAGGTGTTGTCCTCAAAGACGTACGCCGAGGCATTGTTCTCTTTCACAATCGATTCGATTCGGAACAGTAGCCAGCTATGAACCGCATCGTTGGCATGGCTATTGTAGGGATGGTAGGACGAGGTGAGGGTCTGGAGGTCCAGCCATGCTTCAGTGAGGTTGATGCCAGAGATGGGAGTAGGTGAGGAAGGCGGGGAGGGTACAGAGTTGTGGACGACCAAGAGAGAAACGATAAGTGCGAGGTAAACAAGAGTACTGAGGATCGTGACAGGCCAACGAGTGAATCCGAAGGGGTTGGAGAGCCTCGCCATAGCGAAAGAATTCGACAAGGATACTCTCAAGACATTAAGGGTGCTTTTGAAGAGATTGCTGCTAGGGATGAATCATGTCGGTCGTTGTGGTAAGGCAGCATTCGAACTCCTCGTGTTGAGATCATCAACACGGGAACCTGGCTTTCCCCGCAGCGCAGGCAAGCTTCTCACCTCTGCCACTGGTGGCTGCGCACCACCCGCGCACATGCAAATCATGCTTGCAGCAACTTGACCGCATCTGAAGACCCCCAAGATTCCCCCCACGTTTAACTGACCTAGCCCTAAGGACGCCTAGAGCCAATAACCAAGGGCGTGCCCAGACGAGGTTCAACATCCGAGTACTCGCCTACTAGTAAATAGATAGACTGCGCCCAATTACTAGTTCCTTGACCAAAGCCGTTCGAGTAGATGCCAATATCGCGGATTTCTGCTCCCGGGAGGTTCCTACGTACCTCCTCGCTAGGCAACGTCGAATGTTATGGAACCAAAAAAAAGAATCACGTATATGCTTGATTTTATAGTTGGGCGAGTAACCTTTATCAAGTGGAGACTACGGGATTGACGATTACATATGCTGGATTATAGTATGCGAGAGAATTTCTTGGCCCAGAGGCCTGGGTGTTGCGCACAAGCTGTGTCACCTGCTCGTAGAACTGTGCTGCGAATGTCTACCACTAAGTCGTTACCTAGTAAAACTAAAGACACATAGCCTCTTCCCTTACGAGGCAGGCTAACGCGTTAGCTAAACTATTTCTAAACTTAAGCTAGAATGGCAAAAGAATATTACCCCGTCTTAATTTTAACACCTGCTGCCCTATCTGGACTTGAGGCTGTCTTTAAGCTAATGCTGAATTTATGCTGTAAGATCATCGATGCAGGCAGTTAAGACATCGCTATGAAGAGGTGTGGTAAACAAGATGCTAGCAACTTTGGCAACGGGAACCCGGTAGGTAACACGGAATACTTCTAGTTCCTCCTAAAAAGACTATAGAACTAAAGTACGATAACGTTAATGTGATGTCGTGGAAGCAATATGAGGGAGGCCTCGTGCACTTTGGTATTTGGGCGCGAAAGAACTCGGGGGCTTTAGAAATGGGTGGGTAGGCCTGACTTTGAAGTGGGAAGCCTTTGCGAAGCTTTTGCTCAAAATGATAATGGATGTCCGCTCGGATGGCTGGTTCGAATTCAGCTTGCCCTCAATAATGAGAGCCTAGGCCATCGTCTTGGTAAGGTCAGTGGTCCAAAATATCACACGTCAATCCCATTGACAAGCACAGACGGTCTCAAGCAAAGATAGAAACAATTAGTACCCTTCAGAAATGCGGTAGGCAAATATAGCAGCTCGTGGTCTCTCGGCAAGCATCATAATTCGTACTCACATGCATTAAGGAAGCCCTCTGGAACTGGGTGTCTTGACTCCGTCTCTTCTGGTGTGTTGCATTACCAAATTGGCATATATCTGAATGCCCTAGCTTGCAAAATGTACGTTGTAGACTGCTGGAAGGGGAGCCGATTGGTGCTTCCAGTGCGATGTTGCTCTCAAAATTATGTTCCAGGAGCCAATAATCCTTACCGCGCAAGATGATACTCCAGTTGAGGGTTCTGCATGGCGTATTTTTGTAGACGTTCATCATCATTACTTCCTTGATGCGGCATATATCAACTACCCGACCATCACCATTGGTAATGGAAGTAGCGTAACCTAATCCTACTTAGTAAAAGGGTCGCTCAAGGCTCGCCATAACGCCGCGGAATCTTCTTCTGCGCCAAACAGAGCAGCGGATTTTTGCCTTCAGCTTTGCTTGGCAATGAAAAGGGGTCTCGGAACCCCAGATTGTGCGTTCATACAGCCGCACTTCTCGAAATAGCTCTGGCGCGAAGGATGTGAATGTCCGGATGCCCTTTGCGGGCAACCGAAGTACATCTCG
This sequence comes from Cladophialophora exuberans, assembly GCA_030068005.1. Taxonomy (NCBI): domain Eukaryota; kingdom Fungi; phylum Ascomycota; class Eurotiomycetes; order Chaetothyriales; family Herpotrichiellaceae; genus Cladophialophora; species Cladophialophora exuberans. Next base: position 19,076 of record JANSVK010000021.1, on the reverse strand, counting down.
GTACGTGGGTCTCGGTATTCAGCCGAGGGGAGGAGCATAGGACACTGGACTCCGGTTGCAGCCTTGCATCGATATCTGAAGAGAGCAATCAAATAAACGCGGAGATCGTCCAGCCGCGTGTCGTAAAGTGGAGTAGAGTGTCAAGATTCTGAGTGTGTATGGCTATTGAGGCTGCAGACAGCATTTCTGTCAAGTTATGGTTGATGAACTCATGGTCGGAAGGGGCACTGCGATTAGACTGGGTAATCAAGAACGCATGTGAAAATCAACAGCTTGGGCGCCGAACGCAGCATATGCAGAGCTCCTCGTATTCGAATAGCTTCTTGTCAAGTCCGCATACTTCATCGTAGCCTTCAAGCTCCATTACCGTATAAGGCGGAATTGATGGACGAGGATGAACCAATGCAGCTTCCTGTTGAGCTGGTTGGACTGTTATCTGATCTGATAAGTTGCTATAATTACCAGCCTGCATATGCATGCGAATTGATCAGAAGAACAGGAAGGAGGTGGCTTTTCAGGCCATTGTTGCAGATTTCGGAGTCGTGGACGTGTTGCCACCAAACGCAAAGTGGCCGTGGCCGGGGAGAGTGAAGATACCAGGAAGAAGTGAAAGTGAAGTGAGAGAGAGCAAAGAACACATAAAAGAGTTTAGCGTCGTCGACAGCAACAGAGCCAATCAGCGCGCTGGCGCGGCTGGCTGCCTAGCATCGGCGTGGTTAAATTCCGCAACTCCGACATACCGAGATTCTTGTTTCGATAGCGAAGCGTGAGGATTTTCCTCATTTTCATCTGAGCATCTCTGGGCACTGACATTTTCCACGCTGGTCTATTCGTTTTCAGGTGACGAAGCTCGTGGTGAAGGTATGGATAAACCAACCACGCGACTCCCCGGTGCTTCATTCCCTGTTCGGTAGTAGCCAGTACCATCTCATACCCTCCTGCGGATTTCTGGTACATTTCACTTGAGGGCCCCTCCACACACATAACTGGTCATCCAGGCTTGTTCTTTCCGTCTCATTGTTCCAGTTCATCCGTAGTAGCTACTGTACCATCGGAGCGTGAATTAATGCAAAGCCGATGAGGACCTCTCGGGATCGCTTTTGAAGGCTATATAGGCGTCCTGGGTTCGTTGCAGTTTGACTCCCTTCCTCACACTTTACCACAAAACCCATTCACCACAATCTAGTACTTTTCAGTATTCTCAGAGGAGCCTCCCAGTACTCATCTTCTTCTCTGTTAACTTCAACACAACCAAACATTCCAGAAAAATTATGTCTTTCAGCGCTTCGGCCCTCTGGGCGCCCAACTTCTTCTACGTCGCTGCTTCTATCTTGATCGGCTCCGCTCTAGTCACTTACCTTCTCAAATTCGTCAAACTTGACATCAGACCCTTCCTGTCCACAAAGCCTGGCCGAGTTCTCGAAAATACAGCGCTCAATCTCTTCGAGCGTGTTCTCAATCTCATCTCCATCGCAGACCCTCTCAGTCCTCCCTCCAGCCCAGCCAGCAAATCTTCTCGTGGCTATCTAGAGACCCTCCCCTACCGTCGTGGCTCCCGTCCCGAGGTCGAAGGCGTTGGCAGTCCTATCCAAAGAACTCAACTTCCTCCTTGGGAGGAGAAAGATGTCCAGGGCCGCCTGCGAAATTTGATCATCGACATCCCGGAGAAATACCCACAGTCCACCTACCTTGGTCGATCCACCTTCGAACCTGAGTCACCCACGTCTCTATATGCCCGCCACCGTGCCTTTAATGAGACCAAGTACTATGGCGAGATCATCTCCGCCAACACTGAAGACGGATTCATCCATTCCTCTCTCCACCCAAGTGATGTCAAGACTGTGATTGAGAAGGGCTGGGGTCAGAGACACCCATTATCTGGCCGCCTCACTTCTCGGCTTACGGGCCTTGTTGACGGCAACCAGTCGAGTCCCGTCGAAGGATCCCGAGTTCTGCTCTACGCACCTAGGAACGATGAGGACTTGGAAGTCATCAAACATATCATCCATGCTGCCGTCTGGTGGGTCGGTGGCATCGACAACAGACTGGACGACGAAAGCTTCTAAAGGGAATTGTTTCGCATGAGCAATGAAAATCTTGTTTAGAGTAGGCCAAAGCATGGGGCCGACAGAGTCGATGTGGCCGGCTGTGTACTAGCTATGCCAGCGTCATGCAGGATAAAGGGGCTATCACTTCAGAGGGCAGGTAGTGGAAATCTAATGTGACAAGCCTGCTTCGAGCGTGGGGCCAAGACGTCCACGCATGCTATGACCATGGGTAGGCAGATTGATCACTTCGTTGTTTAGAAAATAAGATGGAAAAGGCCTTTAGATCGCGCCGTCCTTGCTTTCAGATTAAGACCCAAACTCAAATATACGTGGCGTACTTGGATGTGCCGTTAATGACTTTGACAAACTCTTTCGCAATATTTCGGTCCGTTTGTTCACTATCAAGTGGTGCCCGTCAGCTGACCCGTCTTTCGAGCCTCCACAAAGAACTGAGGAACTAGGAAAATCATACCTGGGGTGCAGCTCATCGAACCACAGATATCCATCCGGGTTCGTACCGTTTTGATTCTTGACACACGTTGTCTGATTGACCGTACAGTGATTCTCATAGCCCCACACACTTTCGCCGCCCTTCGTCACGCCAGTGCCATTGAGATACGCCGTGGGATTATTATAGATATCCGTGATCAGGGAATGAGTGTCAAAGATGGCAAAGTGTGCTCCAGGATAGCGATTTGCCACTAGGACTTCGTATGGGGTGCGGAATTGAAATATGGCGTTGACCGAAGTGGTGTACTGCTGCATGGTATATGCGATCTCGGTGTGATTTGACGTTTTGTTGGCCCAATACTGGTTCGCTCCCACCCCGTGGGAGCTTGCATTGGCGTACAACGGCGCCAAATTCAGCGGTACTGTGTTCATCAGCACGAAGTGTCGGCCGCCCGAGGCGTACAGCTTGTCGAACACATTGTACACGCATGCGGTGTAGTCGGCTAGGACTTTGCCTGCTACCTGTGAGTCAGTAAGGAAAGCCCACACGCCCAGATCATTCGTGCCGATCCAAAGTGCGTACACAGCGTCCTGGGCGGTTGGTTTGGGACTGTACAGCGGCACGGCCGGGGTCGAGTTGACTTTCGTGGCGGGCAAGTCGGCGATAAAGGCCGGAGCTTCGTAATCCAGTACTGACGGGAATGGGGCATCGATAAGCGGGAACCATCGAGGCGTGATTTTGTTTGAACACACGGCACCCGAGACAGCATAGTTATACAAGGTCATTTGAGGCGTCCATTTGCCTTGTTGAGTGGCACCAGTGTACTGGACGACGTATCTGGGCCATGTTCGTCCTCCGCCTGCAGTGGTGAACGCCTCTGGCAAGAGAGTCCCTGCTTCAGGAGCAGAACCATTGTGATTGATGAACCAGCCGAGGCGAGACTCGTCCGTGTAGCTATCGCCGAAGGTAAGCAGCGAGTTGAAGTTCTTAGCCGACCACGTCTGAGGCTTGCTTTGTCGTGGGAGGAACGAACTAATAGATGGAGAACTGAATAATGAGGTGACAAGAGCGAGCACCGCCACTGGTACTTTCATATTGGGCAACACCTTGTTCGAGGTTAAGCACAGATTTGCCTTCCGAACAAAAGCTACTAGAAGGACATTGTTGGAAATAGAAGTCCATTTATATCTTCTAGACCTCCGGCTCATTAACTTTCATTTTCCCAATTCGCCTTCTGGACACAAAGCATCCCTACCTTAATCATCCCGGCCAGCATCTCCGTATCTCGTGATCGCCGGGCTGAATGCACTACGCACTGTCCGAATCAATCGCGGAGCAAGCGAGAATCCGGCAAGGGGTCAAGTAACTGGAGGTGTCATGGCAAACTGTCGAATAGCAAGTGACGGTGAAAGACCGCCATCAGGCGGGCGGCAATTTGACTGGCGGGGAGACGGAGGCTCGAGCGAGTGTCGAGGCGAACCGAAGGCATGGATGCACTGATCATGGTCAATGACCTGGCGATCTTGCCTTGACGCATATGGAAGGCCGCGAATATTCAGGGAAAGAATTCAGGCTGAAATGGCATCAGTGGATTTGGCTGGTGGACAGATGGAAGAAGCACTGGGGTTTCCAGGAGGCGCTGGGGGAACTACGGCACAGGGAGTCAGGGCATACTAAAGAGCTCCCCGCAATTGCGGTGTCGGTAAATAGGCGCTTCTTTGGTTGGTACGCAGAATGCACATCACGTGGTTTGCATAATTCCGTCGATTGCACTGCCAGTATATGGCAGTCATTCGAGCTACACCGAATCAGGAAAAATTCATTTTGTCAGACCCGCTGGAATTTCCAAATTTCACCTGCAAGATTTGGACATTCTGAATTGTCTTTCCAACGTCATGAGTTCGATTTCTTTTGGAGAGCCGATCATATTCGACGCGTCGAGGAGACCTTTTTACTAATCATCACACGGGCAGGACAAAAAATATCGGTTGGCAAGTGGCGTTCCTTTCCTCTCAAATCGGGTTTCCATGTATTCCACCCTCAAGTATCCGCAGAATGTCCGCAACTCCCCGCCAGAAGGCCTGCATCGCCTGCGCAGAATCCAAGCGTCGTTGCGATAAACAGCTCCCCGAGTGCCAACGGTGCTTGTCCCGGGACGTGGATTGCATGTATCCGCAGCCAAAGAGACGTCGGAGAAATCCTGTAAACCACCACAGCTTGGTTGATGAGCCACCAGCTCTTCAAAACTACGCTAACCCTGATGTCCCGGTCAGCAACCTTGATTTTGGTGTCTGGGATGCAGTGGATGCTACCGACCTCGATATTTTTCTTCCAGATATGGCACAACCAACCATCCCAACATTTCCGCCGTCTGTTGCCAATCTACCAACCCAGGGAGCTGTCCTTGAGAGCAGCAACATCTCAAGCCCAACGCATCCCTGGTTTCTGAGAGATGAAAATTGGGCCATGGAACACCGCCAACACGATCCTACATGTGGGACCAAGGTCGAGCTAGAGCCTTTCATCCTCGCCGTCGAGGAAATGCTGCAGTTCTGGGTGAAGAATGGCTACAATGGCTTCATTCATCGCCGACTGTACGAGAAGGGCATGCCTACTTGTGTCCAGGACGCCTTCACAACGCTTGCAGCATACACTGCTCGGACCCCAGTGGTAAGCCAGACGATATTACAGATTGCGGAAGAACGCTCGTCCGCACTCATCCGACAGAGCTCGCCTCCTGCGGGCGGCGCGCAAAATATACTGGCTCATATCGCCCGTGTGCATGCTCTGTTTGTCTACGTTTTCATCCGACTGTTTGACGGCTCGTTGCGGACGCGCGCATCTGCAGAGAAGCATGTTCCGACTCTTCGGCGATGGGTGAGCCAAATGTGGGAGGCATCGAAACAATATAGAGGGGAAGACGTCTTCCCCGCCAATCGCCAACTACAATGGGTCGCAAATGAGTTTGACAGGGAATATGAAGCATTTTCGGCACTCTGGTGGCTCTGGATCCTGACCGAAAGTGTTCGGCGGACCCAGATTATCGTCGATACAATCGCCAACGTATACGAAACCATGACAAAGGGATGGGCCGACTGCACCGGTGCCGGTATGTTTACTGCACGCCGTGGCATGTGGGAAGCTGAATCTACTGCAAAATGGTTTGAACTATCTTGCACAGATCTTCCACTGCTGGTGCCCTCCCTGCATCCCGGACCATTGATGTCAGGTTATTCAGCTGATGAATTCAATGACTTCGCCAAGGCGCTCTGGCCGATGCTAGTTGGTGCGGACAAGATACAGTCCTGGATTGATAGGAGTCGGGAGCCAGCAGGCGTCCAGAACGGAGATCGTGACTTGTAACACTGTAAGATACGGAACCGTGAAGAACCGTCATGAAGCAATAATGTCTTATCACCGATGGCGGAGACATGGAATAAACTTTGAAATTGCTGTACAACAATTCTGGATTTTCTGGAGAACTGTTCTCGTTCGCCACTTGCCATGGCGGGCATGTTGCGGAAAACCTGCGGGAGAGTGGCGGAACTTCAGCAACCTTGAGAGACGTGGACGATCTATCATTCATGGTTATAAAACACACGCAAAGCCACCCCAAGAGCAACTCTATGGAACAACTGTATGGTATCCATAAGTCCATCTCGTTTCCAAACTACCTCAGTGTAAGATTTGAGTTCTCCAAGTACCTTGCTGCCCTCACCATGTCTTCCAATACCCCTGCCAAGATCATTCTCGGGACTCACACGGTGCGTATAATCCTCAAAGACGCGGATCGGTCATTCTCACCAAATATCAGATCGGCGACACTACCCAGCATGCGGGCATAGTCCATTTCGATGGTGAAAAGGAGGTCGACGCCCTCCTGGACGCATTCTACAACCGGGGCTACAGGGAAATCGACACGGCCGCCAACTACCCAGGCTCTGAAGAACGCCTCGGCCGTGCCAATGCTGCCTCTCGATTCACCATCCACACGAAAATCCTTAGCGGAACTCCCGGCGCCCATGAGCCTTCGAAAGTCGCCCTGAGCATTGCGCGGTCGCTCGAAGAACTCAAGACGGCGAGCGTCGACACCATGTTTCTGCACGTTCCGGACCGGGATACACCCTTTGAAGACGTAGCAAATGCCATGAACAACGCCTTCCAGCAAGGCAAGTTCAAGCGTTTCGGACTCTCGAACTACACCGCCGCTGAAGTGCAGAAATTCATCGACATCTGTGAACAGAATGGCTATGTCAAACCTAGTGTGTACCAGGGCCACTACAACGCGATCGTGAGAGGAGGCGAGAAGGAGTTGTTCCCTCTATGCCGAAAACATGGCATCGCTTTCTTTGCCTTCAGGTAGGTCACTATGGAGAAGGATACCAATGGTTGAATGTGAATTGACACCTTTCTTCAAAGCCCTGCAGCTGGCGGTTTCTTCTCGGACAACAATACTGCTTCCAAACGGTGGAGTGACGATGTGAGCATTCTCCCACAAAGTAAAGTCCAGGCTCCCTAACTGACCACTTCAGAACATCATCGGAAAAATATACAGCGCAGCGTACGGTAACTCCGCCGTCCATGACTCGGTGGCCGTGGTTCGTGATGCTGCCGCGAAGCACGGGATCAGCGGACATGCGGCTGCAGTGAGGTGGACGACGTTCCATAGCGTCTTGGACGGAAAGCACGGCGACGGTGTGATCTTTGGATGTTCCTCGATGGGGCAGCTCCACAAGACTCTTGACGCTCTCGAAGCCGGTCCGCTTCCCACAGAGCTGGCCGATGCTATCGCCGCTGTCTACGCAACGGTCGAGGGTTTCGAACCTCCCTATCACCTATGAAAAGCGGACCTAGGTGCAGATTTAGAGATTCTTTCTCTGGAGTCGCGACGTTGGTGGGATAGACGCCTGAACTGGGTGCGGCTGAGTTGGTCTCGATACGGTGATGGTGATTTACACTGGCAACTGTGATGAGAGCCATTCTTATACCTGGCCACGAGTCGCAGGAAGATCTCTTTCGATCCATCATCTTATAGCTAAAAGCCCTTTTCCCAATGCTTCATCCTCGGTTCAGGAAGAGTACTGAGCCTGCTATACCATGCATCCTGCCTCCTACATACGATCAAATATACCTCACCGCCAATTTTGCGTAGTCTTTTACTTTCAGCTTCAAACCAAGTCATTGACTTTGAGGCTATGTTCCCGTCCGACAAGGCATTTTTCGGCAGTTCCTGAAGGATAAGTACTCTTAGTAGTACCCGATCAGGTGTGTAGTCTGGCTTCCCTTATGCTAGTCATTATCCATAATATGTGTGTTCCGGGCCAGAGGAAGAAGACGACGAAATGCGTCCGACGCACAGAACCCAAAGATCAAGATCTTGTTCATTGATAACTCATTGAGTGTATTTCAAGCTCGAAATCCTTTTTGTCCAACTGCAGTACCCAAATCAATCCGATGCTATCGAAGATTTGGCCAGGATGTCAAGCAGGTCAACCGCCCGGACGTTGGTGGGCCAGAGCCACCAAACCCTGCAATTCTCGCCCCTCTCACCTCTCAAATCGTGGGATCTTCTCGCGTCGAATACAGTGCTCTGAGGTCTAGAATCCGCTCAATTACTTATCCAGCATCGCGAGGGCCTCCTTAGCACTGATGCGAACGCCGGTCTCGTCAAAGTGTCGAGCTGCCAGGACGACGCCCTTGTTCTTGTCGTATTCCTCCGCCCACTTCTTGAGATCTCCCTTGCCGGACTTTGCAGTCTTCTTCCCTTCGTCTTCTTTCGCTTGGGCTGCTGTCTTTTCTGCCTCTTCCCTCCGGGCCTTTTCTTCGGCTTCTCGAGCAGCTCTCTTCTCCGCAGCTTTCTTCAAGCCTTCCTCCCGACGCATTTGGGCCAATTGCTCTCTGTCCGTATTCTTCTCTTTCGTCTTGCCTGCCTTAGAATCCTTCTTGTTGTTGTCATCGAGATGGTGCTTGATCTCCTTGAAGCGATTCTTGACCTCGCCAACATGCTTGAAACCACTAGTAGCAGCGAGTATGTCGGCCCACGAGGCTGACGCGTCAACTCCTTTCATGCGTAGAATGATCCGATCGTCGTCGGTCAAGCTATCGTCATCTTCCTGCTTTGCCCGGTTCCTGGCTGTAGACTTATCGTCACCCTTGTTTCCAGCCTTTGTGTTCTTAGTCGTGCGGTGAAAGTTACCACAGCACGAGCACTGAGGGAGTCAGTGGTCTTTTTTCACCGTAGACAGGGTTGAAGCTTGGAGGACTAGTCTCAGACCGTATCATACTTACCGGCTTTGGTTTGGGTGGCTTCGGGTCAGGAACTCCCCTAAAAGCTTCCCAGATCGACACTTTGATTGGGACTTTAGTGCCGTCGGGCTTGGTGTGAATTACCTTGAGAGACATTTTCACAACTGTTGAAAATTTGTAGAATGCAGGAAGAAAATACGCGACGGAGACTAAAATCAAGACGTGTCGCCAGTGAGCCAAAGAGAATTAAAGCGAATTCAAGCGCCGCAACCTCGTCGTCGTCGCAGCGACGAGATAGCCACGGCGTCGATGACTAAGGGCTACAGCATATTTCACGGTAGTTTCACTGGTCATTGGCATCGCGGCAAGTAGTAGCGGGCGACAGAGTGACATGACAAAGGCGATTGTCGTTTGTTTGTTTGTCGGGAAGCATCAAGTGAATACCTGAGTATGCACATGAAGATAGTATGGTCTTTCTGGCATGGAAAAGGGAGAAAGAAAAGGGGCAGAATTTGCCAAGCAGGACGCTGATTGGCCTACTTTTTTCAACGTGCAATTCAGGGTCGAGACTGCGGAGTTGCGCCTGCGATTGAGGACACATTAACATCTGCCACCATCGACATTGTACTTCTTCATTGCCTTCGTTATCTTCTTTCTCTGATTCTGTCTTGACACCCTCGCTGAACTTTGGAAATTTCTGGAAGATGCGCTTCGGAGCTGCGGCTACCTATGCCGCATTCGCGGGATGGATTGGAGCCGGCCTAGCACACAATATTGCCCTGAAGGCGCATACAAGAGAATGTTTTCATGAAGAGTTACACAAGGATGACAAGATGACGGTGACATTCCAAGTGGGCGACCGGGAGTTTGGTGGCGCAGGGAATCTGGAAATTGATTTCTACGTATGCGGACCGCGCCTTGTTCCAGCCAGATTCAAGAGACAACAGGGCTGATCGTTCTTACTATGTCTAGATTACCGACCCTTCAGGTTCCTACGAAACACAACTCAACTCGGTCTCTTCTGGAGACTACTCATTCGACGCCCGCATGGATGGGAAATACCTGTACTGCTTCAGCAACGAACACTGGTCAGCGAACAGCAAGGAGGTCTCGTTCAACGTGCATGGCATTGTTTACGTGCCCGAATCCGAGGCTCCCCAAGACCCGCTTGAAACAGAAGGTATAGTCGGACTTCCGTTGAAGTTGTTGGACTCGTGCGCTGACAGACCTTACCATCCCAGTTCGCCAACTTTCCGATCTCCTCGCCCAAGTCAAAGACGAGCAAGCCTACATTGTCGTACGCGAACGAACGCACCGAAACACTGCTGAAAGTACAAACTCCAGAGTCAAGTGGTGGTCGATCTTCCAACTAGGCGTCTTAATTGGAGAGGGAGTCTTCCAGGTCTGGTGGCTGAAGAGATTCTTTGAGGTGAATAGCCGACCCCTTCCATAAACCACCCTTCCATCTTCTCGTGTTGGGCTTCCAAGATCCAGTCGGAAAGAGCTAGAATTTGTGTGTTAGGGACACCGATGGCTGGCGCCATGATCTTGAAGGAATAAAAAGGCTAGTTTGGCTGACCCATGTATCAACAGGTCAAGCGCGTTGTATGATAGTTTCAAAATTTCACGAGACACAAAAGGATTTTTAGATGGTCACGGCCAAACTTTCAGCATGCCAGCAGCAATTGGGGAAGGGAAATGCGACTGTTACGGGGAGGAAGCTCGGGATCCTTGTTGGCCACGTCGATGAGACGTCGAATGCAGCAAGAAAGACAGCCCCGTCCAGATCAAGCCGAACGTAAGGCATCGAGGGGCCCTGAACGGAGCAATCCAGACACACGCGGCTCCGATAAGGACTAAAGTCTGTGGAGGAGTAGACAATCCCGCCACAGAGCGGATCGTCCAAAGCTCGGCTCAGGAAACAGCATCATGTCTTAGCATCTGTAGAACAAAGAATGACGCATCTTCCACATGTGGTTTATGGTTTTCAGGTTGGAAAGACGAGTTGTTCGCTGATGGTTGGCAGCTGCGACCATGCGCTCCAAAACTCATGGAAGACCGAGCCTACCGCGTCCTTTCACGCCTGGCGCACAAAAATTCATCGCGCTTTCCTGAGCTCTGAATATCTCCTTCTTGCTTTTATATGTTCCACACTTCAACCACGCCCAAAGGCCACGTCTCTTTTTAGCCTCAGAGGCGAACTCAGATCTGAAATGTAGTGTGGTTCAGGCGACCCATGTTGTGAGCGTCTGACCCCCTGTGCGCCACCGCAGCCTCACTCGCGGACGCCGGAGCGGGATTGCGCCATCATGCCTTGAACCGATTAGATCAAAGACTCTCTTCACCAGAGATCCTGGTCGGAATACGAAGGTAGTCATTCTAGAGATCGAAATCCCAAACGAAGCTATCCTGGCGTTCTACAGTACGACCCAGGCCCGGCTTCCCCCTCTCACTGGCACGCCACCACGAATTTGGAAATCATTCACGGGCCGCGTGAGTACGGCAGATGATGTACCTCCATTCAATTCATCAAGGGAGTAATGATTTCATAATCGGGAGACTACCGTGCGACCGTCGATTCTCCGTTGCGCTCCTCCAAAGTCTCGTAATCGACTGTCTAGTAACGCCCCAGACTGGGCATAGTTTACGAATCTTCGAAAGGCGCTTGCGCCGAGGTCCTCTCGAACCGAGACAACCGGTGCCCATTCGCATCGCAAGCGAACTCCACCCTCTGCGACATCGTCTACCGACTTGACCATTTGAGACTGGGTTTTGTTCCTTTTACCAGTCAAAATCAAGGTCGGCTTTCTAGCAGCACTTTGTCAACCCAGTCTGGCTCTGGCTTCGCTGCTCAACCATTGGTGAGATGCAGATTTCGTGTCTTCGCTTCAGCTGGCCGTAAGTTCTTTTTGGGATATCGGATGGCAAAGCCTCCGAGACGATCAGGGTCGCCTCTATGTTGGGGAGGGTTCATGGTCGACGCTTGAAGAGCGGTGGTCGCGGTTTGCACAAACCCAACTCACGCGCCAGGAATCATGGATCTCTTATCTCTTTGTTTTTATAATTCTCGTACTCTGCATGATCCCATGTTTTGTCAAATTCCGCTATCCTCAGCAGTATTTCGCATCATCTCTTGTCGACTAGCTCTATTGTCGACTAACTTGTGATTTGCCTGAACCTTTCTGAGCTCTAACCCGGAACACCAGCTGCGTTTGAACACTTCAGGCGAATACAATGAGATTACCTTGGTCGAAGCCAAAACACCCAGAGCAAGGTTCGACGTCGCAACCAGTACTCCAGGATGAGGGCAGCAGTCCCAGCAGTCCCACGTCCTATGGCCAGCATCTCTCGACCGAGATTGTGGATTCTGAAAAGCGACCGATCGAGGCGGACCCGGAGGGGATGGAGGTGCGAGATAAATTGCCAAACCTTCCTCATCCAGCCGTCGCCCCTTTGACAGATGTACCTGAAACTGCCGTGGCTCGAGACGAAAAGACTCACGAGACGCATCCGTCCTTGGGTGAAGGGGACCTTGCTCAAAGTGTGTCAAATGCGACAACATCCGAGACTGGCGAAGCAGGTGAGGACGACGAGTCGAAATATGTCGGAGGTCTGCCTCTACATTTGTTGACAGTTGGTCTCACACTATCGACCTTCGTGATTGCCCTTGACAACACTATTATCGCGACTGCCATCCCTCGGATTACAACTGTATTCAATAGCTTAGATGACGTTGGATGGTACGGATCGTCCTACCTCCTTACCACCACGTCTCTCCAACCTTCATTTGGCAAGATCTACACTTACTTCAATGTCAAATGGACCTACATGATCGCACTAGCCATATTCGAGCTCGGATCTGTACTATGTGGTGCAGCAACAAGTTCCTCTATGTTGATTGTCGGCCGGGCAGTGGCAGGTGTCGGCGCAGCGGCCATTTTTTCCGGTGGGATGACCATCGTAGGCTATTCAGTGCCGTTGAGAAAGAGAGCTCTCTACATCGGTCTGCTGTCGAGCATGTTCGGCATTGCCAGTGTGGTTGGGCCGATTCTCGGCGGCGCATTGACTGATCGTATGTCAGACCTATTTTCAATGGAGTTCGATTGCTGACAGGTTTCAGGTGTATCCTGGCGCTGGTGCTTCTACATCAACCTCCCAATTGGGGCCATTGCGATCACGGCCGTGTTCTTCTTTTTCAAGAACCCTGTCCGTCGGCATAGCGAGCTAACATTTAAGCAAAAGATTGGCCAGATTGACTTGCTGGGCGCCTTGTTTCTTATCTGCGCTATTGTTTGTCTCCTCCTCGCATTACAATGGGGCGGAACCACCTACCCGTGGTCCAACAGTAAAGTATGGGGCTGTCTGCTGGGTTTTGGGCTTTTGATCATCACGTTCACGGGAATTCAAGTATGGAAAGGGGAACTGGCAACACTTCCCCCACGGATCTTGCTTCGGCAACGGACCGTATGTGTTTGTGCATTTTTCAGTATCTTTTTGGCGATGGGTCTATACGCCCACATATACTTCCTACCCTTCTACTTCCAAGCGGTCAAGGGCACAACGGCAGAAGAGTCTGGAATCCGGACAATCCCATACCTGGTCAGCATCACCATCTCTTCAATTGTCGTGGGCGCCAGCATCACCACGCTAGGCCCGTACGTGCCTTTTACGTGGTTCGGATCCGCCATTTTCGCAGTTGGATCTGGCATGCTGTACTGTTTGAAAGTGCACTCTTCCACGGGGACTTGGATCGGCTATCAAATTCTCGCAGGCGTGGGCGCTGGTGCCTGTGTCCAGATTCCCTTTATTGCCGTCCAGGTAGTGCTACCGAAGAAAGACATGCCAGTAGGGAACGCGGTGGCCATCTTCTTCAATTCCCTTGGCGGCGCGATTGCGATTTCCATCGCGCAGAACATTTTCTCCAACACGCTTGTCCAAGAAATTCCGAAATACACGACCGGAGTGGATCCGGCAACGATTGTTATGGCTGGAGCGACCCATATCCGAGAAGTCACACCTCCATCACAGCTCGCTGGTGTACTATATGCGTACAACATTGCGGTGACGCATACATTCATATTATCGATTGCATGTGCGAGTATCGCTTTCCTCATCTCGATAGGTTTCGAATGGAAGACTGTGAAGGGTAAAAAGCTCGAGATTGGTGGGGCCGCATGATGGCTGTTGAGGGAGGCTATCTGTCAATATAATGAGGATTTACTTGGTTTGTTTCTTAAGTTGCACCCAGTTCAGCTGGTATGGTAAACGCCGGGTCGTCTTGATTCCAGAATGACATAAAGTCAAAGTTCAAGACACATCTGAGAAGCTCAACCTAGAATTCCGAGTGGTCAGCAGAAGTTTTCGGACGGCAGGTGCCACTCACAGCATGTACAGGTTTCTGAGGCTCAAGATCCCATGGGAAGGTTGGCGCGGGAATCGATGTTGTCTCCACCGGCGTATCTTGGCCGTACGGTCTTCGTTTAAACCGCAGAACGTATGCGGCCCTATCTGTGTCAAAGACTAAATTGATCAGTCGAATACGAGCACTCTCTGGAATGTCGGAGCAGACGATTGGCTCGCCCACGATCTTCTCTTCAATTCTGACCACCTTCAGCGCAATCTTGGCCAGAATTTGCCCGTCCAATCCACATTGCTTGAGCATCTCGATTGCCCGACGGCGGATACTAGTGTTGCGATACCTCGTGGCCACAAAAAACAGGATCGGGATGATTCGTATCTTTGTGGTGCGGATGAGGAACCCAGCCGTGACCATAATGTGTTCGAAATTGCCTGCATACGAATCGAAGGCCGTCTCTTGTCCGAACGGTTCACACCGCGAAAGGAGAGTGATGCATATGTGATAATTCCGGAGTAGATACAAGCTGGTGACGATGACGGATGAAGAAAGTGAGCGCATACTGCGTTCGAGCAGGATGTACTGGTCGAGCCAGGAATTGAGCTGGTTGGTAAGATTAGACACTATGTGAAATCTGGTCGGCGGGGGCGGTCCGGGGATCTTTTGAGTCATACATTTGACGGCGATATCCTGCAGCGACTGAGCTGCTCTGTCAACGCTTTTAAAGACCTTGTGATCAAGCGGAGTCGCAAAATGTTGAATATCGCCTTCCAGCCATGAATCTCGTTGAACGAACGACGGCCATGTGTGTGGTAGCGGTCGGAGCTGAGAATAGAGCTCTCCCGTCTGTGTCTCCAGCTTGGCGAAAACGAGTCCGATTTCTCGAATGGCGGTGTCTTCTCGCACGAGGGATGAAGGCTTATACGTAGCCAAAATATTCCGACCCGCAATGATATGCTGAAGAGCCGCAAAAGCATTGTGGCGGAATTCGTCACAGAGGATGAGTAGGAGGCAAGCCATAAGAAGGAAGGCTGGGTCTGGGTCGCGAGTCTGGCTGAGGAGCTTCAACGCTTTGCCGTAATGAGAGAGGAACAAGGTGTCGTTTTCCGGGAATTTCTCCTCCGAGTCTCCCTCGATCTCACGGTGCCATCCTAGTCGCGAGGCAGCAATGATGAGGTGCTTGATGCTCTCATCCACAAAGCAGGCCTGCAGCACCAGTTCGTTCCAAAAGTGTTGGCTGCCGAAATTAAGCAGCGATGGGGCGCACACCTGAACAAAGAATTGAAAAGACGCAACGACTTCGTGGTCACATTTGGAGGGGACTGGATATTCCATGACTACCAGTACGGCCACGGGGGCAGTCTCTTGTCCCCTCGATGGGCCTAGTTCTAGGTAGCCATCGCATTTTCGGCCGGTGCTGAGGCACCGCTGGCACGAAGGTCGGCCCAAATCGCATCGCACACGGCGGATTTTGCAGGTGATACACGCTTTGCTGCGACGTTTCCGTGAGTCTTTCTTGGGATGACCCACTGCTTGGATCATAGCCACAGCCGATGAAGGCAAAAATCTCCAGACCTTGGATATCTAGTCAGATATTGCGATTGCAGAACGGATTTTTTGTGAAGTCTCACTATGAGAATAAATGCGTATTCTGCACGATGAACCTTGCCACATCCTAGCAATAGAGATATTCGGCTCGGTGTCGTCGGTTCATCCGGCAAGATGAACGTGACTTGGGGCGGCTTGGGCGGGTGGACGGTGTCCATCTTAACGCCGACGACGACGATTGGTGTGTTCGCGAACTAGTGACTAGCTGCATATCATGCAATTCGTATACTGAATCTGGCCCACGCTAACTCGCGTATTTGTGGGAGAAAGCTTGCTATGAAACAGTCGCGTCCCTTACAACCTGCAATGATCTGGAGAAAGAAGGTATGAGATATGCTTCGCGAGCTTTCGATCACGGGCAAGAGGCTCAGACGAACGCTAAGTCCGAATGGCGGCTATGAGCCAAGGGACCACAATGAGGTGGAAAACTTGCTATAAAGGTCGACATTTCGCAGCACAGGTCTGAAGCTGAATATAGTCAAGACACGGTGTCACAATCCATCTTTCAAAATGCCTTCCATTACCCCAAACCACACTCTAATTCTGATCACAGGCGCCAACCAAGGCCTGGGATTCGAATGCGTCAAGAAGCTCGCAGCTGAACAACCAGACTACCATATTCTGCTCGGATCGCGCAGTTTGGACAAAGGCAAACAAGCAGCCAGCAGCGTTGCGGACATCGCCAAGGGAACTTCAGTCGAGCCCATTGAACTGGACATGGGCAACGACGCGTCGATCGCCCAAGCCGCCAAATACGTCGAGGACACCTACGGCCGGCTGGACGTGCTCTTCAACAACGCTGGCATCAGCTCCGTCGCCGGTGCCGATTTCCGCGGCAACTTCGACGGCGTGCTTTCCACCAACGTCACTGGATACGCATGCGTCACGGAAGCCTTCATCCCTCTCCTCCGCAAAGCCCAGATCCCTCGACTAGTCTTCATGTCCTCTGGATTGGGGTCTATCGCCACCACTTTGGATCCAGCATCGCCGTTTTACGGCATCGGCAATGCGAAGAGCGGAAAGGCGTACATCGTGTCCAAGTGCGCGGATAATATGCTCGGTGCGCTGTACGCGGTCCAGCTGGGCAAAGAGGGCTTCAAGGTCAACATGATCGACCCGGGCTACAGAGCAACCAACTTGAATCATTACTCGGCACAGGCGGGCAAGGCGAGTGATGGGGCCATCCAGGCATGCAAGGTGATCACCGACACAGACAAGAACGGCATGCATGCGAAATTTACCTCCTCGGAAATAGTATATCCCTGGTGAATGGGAAGTGGTAGGGGCTCGAGACTGAGTAGACTTGGATAATTGAAAGTGGCTTCCTTGACTGCTTTGGAGATCGACCTGGGTCCTCCTTGATTTGCAAATGTCTAGGAGCCTAGGCACATTTACCGATCTACGTACTTGGAACGAATGATGTCGAAGGTCAAAAATCTAGTCGCATCAGGAGCGAACAATGGCAGAGTGTCTTCCTTCCGAAGGAGAGATTCCGTCCTTGCTCATTACAATACTCTATTCAATCTCATCGTGTCCATGAATGCAATGTAACATAGACCAGTATTTTTCTTAAAAGCCTCCAAAAGCGGACGACGACCGGTCACGGTTCGACGCGAAGACGAACATGAATGTGCAAATGGTCCACCGTGACTATCTAGCCCGATGCCATTCTGTTGGTGGGGCGGTCTCCACTCCCCCGCCAGCATTTTTCTGCTATATATAAGTTCTTGTACCCAAAAGTTAGCATGATTGATTCACCAATTGAGCTCAATCTTCAAGACGTCGTGGCCGAGTGGTTATGGCGTGTGACTAGAATGCCTGTTTCTCTTACCCAGAAACATAGTTCTGATATCACATATCTTCGGATGCGTAGGTTCAAGTCCTGCCGACGTCGAAAATTTCTTTTTGGTCTTTGATTTTTGGGAGGTCTGGATTTTCGTTTTGTGTGGGCTATCGATTCGTGTTTTACTACCTACTAGACTAGGCCCGTTCAAGCAAAACAAAATGCACCACCTAGCAACAGCGTTGGAATGGCGCCAGACGTTGTCCATCCATTTGATTCTTGACTCTCAATGCTCCTTATTTTGGTTTCGATTTGGAACTGTTTTCGAGTTTCCAACTGCTAGACACGGCCTATAATACCACAATCATGACTTCTATCGTCAAGTTATAGACTACGATTACACGTACCTTGCTGGTTCACGTCCAGCAAAATTTATCGATGTCCAGTATCTGCATTGGAACAGCTCAACCTTGATATTTCCATATGACTTGGACTCCAAGTATGTAGGACAGAAACGCACCAACAGCTGCCGTTGCACTTTGAAAATCTCTGAGCCACTCAACACCACCGCAGAATCCTTCTGCCGCCTTGAAAGTGACTCAATTATTCGTTGTTGTACTACTGTCATTGATTAGTGTTACACGAGGGCTCGCAGAGCAAACAAAAGTAGACCACATTGGGCATAAGAACCCGGACAACCACCCACCTTGCCTTGTCGCGGGGATTGTTGAAGAGAACAGCAGAGAACAGAAAAGCCCTCAGAGTGTCTGTGCTGGTACAACATCTCACTTTCCGTTTGTCCGCAAACCTCACTCTCTTTCTCTCACAGGCTAGCCGTGCAGCGGCGACGGTTGGCATCCTCTGTTTCTTTCTTTCTCTTTCAAACGGCACTCTCAGTGCCTCTTGCATCCAAACCTGAAGGTTGTTTGTCGCCACCTTCCCAAATGCTGGTCTGGCCATAATTACTCACAGCGTTGGAAGTTCTTCCAAGGTACTTATACTACCGCAGGAAGTACCCATCCCCCAGTCACAATCTCCCATCCCTCCAGCACCAGAAACGAGACAGCCCAAGCCCCCATAGGTGTCTACATCGATCACCAGGGCAGCAAGGTTCAATCCCGATAAATTCATAAAAAGAACCATGGACCTTTATCGCTGGCACCCAAGCGGTTGGTACGAACCACTTGTTCTCGCACGATCCAGTCGATCACGCCACAATCCCGAACTTATCATAGGCCGTGATGTCAGCGCTACCGTTCACGTTCCTGCGGAAAGACGACGTCGCAATCGGTATCGTGATCATTCACCCTCGCGGCGGCCCCCATGGGACTTTGACAGCGACGACGGATATTCATCCTCTGGCGGTTCTTGGTAAGCCTATGGTCCATGCCCCGACCCGTTCGACATGTCAGAGACAAGACTAACGTGGTCCGACTCTCTAAATCTCTTTTAGGTCCAGTGACTTACCTGACATCACCTATGGCCGGCCATCAAGAGGTTGTCGAGGGAGAAGAGGCTGCTGCAATTGGAACATTCAACGCAACATCAACATACAGGCAGGTGGCAGCGGCGGCGGTGGTGGTG